>VMOF01000369.1:43277255-43522354 GCA_011764245.1 Trialeurodes vaporariorum | reverse complement strand
TTTGAGCGGGGGGGGCCCGGTCCTCCACCGTTCCGCTCTTTTAAATGTATCTTCATAAAATTTTTTTTTTTTTGTAAATTGTGATTAAAATTTTGAACAAAGTTTTAGTGATACCATTTCGATATTACAATTGTGTCTTTTAATAACAAGAACACTTTCGTGAGTTTTCTCCTTCGCAAGCCAGTTCCCAATTATTAATCGCGGTTTTGCAAGGAAAGTTCGCAGTTGGACATTTCCCTTCTCCTTCTATTTTTTTTTTTTTTTTAAGATGCATTGAATGTAGCAATCAGGCTGGTCCCTGGCAGGTATAGATAATGGCATCGCGAAATACCTTTGATAATTGACAGACAATTTTTGCTATGCTTTTGGAAAGACTAATTTGTGCTGTGCGCGTCCATAGGACTAATTACCGTCGGTGTTAGTGGAGTAACGGTTTTTTTTTTTTTTTTTTTTAACGTACTATTTTTGAGACCAGGTTCCATCATCCAACAACAATTTCTCCCCATCATTATCATTATTATCATTTTTTATTATCTCGGAAATCACATATTGGACATCGCATTCGTATGATCAATGAAAGTATAAAATATGAAAGACAATTTGTGTGTTGTGCGCGTCCGTTGAACTCAAGGTTATGTGTTGTGTATGATACATATTGGACATTGCATTCATATTATCAATGAAAGTGTACTATATGAAAGACAAAATTTGTGTTGTTCGTGCTCGCCTGAACTAGCCGCAGTTTTTTTTTTTTTTGAACGTGGCGATCAAATCTTTTCAGAAATCCAAGAAATGGGCCCCCCGACCTCTCAAAAAAAAATGTATATGTTTTTTGAGAAATCCGGAAGCCCACCTCCTGGACTTCCCAAAAAAAAGAAGGAACAAAAGCAAAAAGGAACTTTCAAACTTTCGATTTTTTTGTTTTTTTTTTGAGGTTTTAGCCGTGATTACATATTAGACATCGCAATAATATCGTATCAATGATATTAATTTGCGCGTGTGAATTTTGAAGACAAACATTATTTTGGGCATCGCGCATCTATGTTTAACTTGCTGTTCAGATGTTGTCACCGGCGGAGGATTGCACAGTTGGATACTCAAAAGTTCACCGGTAGGACTATATATTTATATTTTTTTAATTGTTGTTCCCCCCTCCTCCTTTTTTTTTTTTTTTTATAGTTATGGGATAAGAGGGTGGCTGGACAGTTCAAGTGGACGTGAGACAACATGACCCCCCGATTGCAAGGTACGCCAGGATGCGGTTGGCGAAAATTCAAGCGGCTTGAGTTCAATAAGCTCGTTATCCTTTTTGTTACCATCCCTTGCGCCATTTAGTGTTGTTGAATTATTGAATATCAGAATCTCCTTCTGTTTTGGTGGGACACATGAGTCGTGGCGATTTGCGGTGGCCACTATGAGTTTTTTGTGATCTTGTAGTTTTTTGTACAAGTATATAACGGCAGCTAAAAGCGCAAGGATAATGACAAAAGTTAACGATATGTGGGTTGAATGCAACACTTTTGACGACGTTTCTTCTGCCTCGATTTTATTGTTCAATTGTTCATATGTGCTATCTTTCAGTTTTAAGTGGATGGGGTAGGGGTTGACTGTGAAATCAATCATGTCCTGTCTGATGTGAAATGCTGACTAAGTTGACTAAGGGTTGACATGTTGACTAAGGGTATTCGCTGATTTCGGTCCTGATTTTGTCCTTGGCCAGGGGGAGGTACAGGTGCAGCGGGTGGTGGAACAGGTGCCGGGGGGTCGCAAACTTCGGCAGGGAGCTGAAGTCTTGCTTGCTGCAAAGGGTTTGCTGGGGCGCCTTGACTCTCAGAAAAATGGAAGTGTTGTAATTTATTAGCTAGGCTAGGGCCTCTGATTCGTCTTGCTCCTCGTCCTTCGGAGTCAAATTCTGGTGAGATTCAGCCAATGATGACAAACTGTCGTTGCTGCGTTGACGCTCCAAAAATGACGGCAAAGCGTGACGAGTTAATTGCCCTCGAGTGGATGTAGACGGGATCGTTGCTAAAGTTTGTTCGGAATCAGGTATTTCAGAAGTTACACGAGGTTTTGCGATGATCCTAAACGTACGTCTAGCGTCTTCAACTGAATTGAATGTGTAAACGTAACCTAATTTTGCGAATTCGATTTGCAATCGAAGTTTGTCAAAATAGCTAGAGTTATTGACTTGTCCCCTCTCGTTATATTGAACTAACACTAAATCTGGATAACGTTCACGCATGCGCTGTTCATACTGTTCATCGGAACTGTAAGATTCCCCTGATACCGAATAAGTGGTGTGGTTTAAAGTGGTGTGTAAACCAAGGGGGTTATGTGATTGTACAGGTATAGGAAGACTCAAGGTGTCTCTCAAATAACTCAAAACGCACGGTTGGGGTAGCAAAGCTAATCTTTGGACTAAAACTTCTATTCGTAAGAGAGCTCCAAATTGACACTGATTACGCTGTACCAAAAGGGGAAAAATATCTATAATGGGTACTGTGTAAGATTCACCTCCAATTTCAAAAATTAGTTGATGCATGGGGAGCCTCCTCTTGCGGACTCAATAAACATTTTATACAGATGCGCGTACGCGTCCAAAGGGGTGAGAGAATTTTTTTTTTTTTTTTAGTTAAAATAATTATGCCATCCGTTACAAAAGGCACTCTGAGACTCAGACACTAATAAAATCAAAAATATGCAGGCAAAAAAATCAAATAAAATAAACAAGGAAGGAAATTATTATTTTTTAAACATATGTTGGAAAACCTTTGTGAAACAAGGCTGGCTTAAAATTTTTTCTTGATCTCGGTCTAAGATCTCCAGTTCTCTTTTATCGACAATATGGGATTGGTAGAGAAACCTTAGAGCTTTAAGATTATCTCTCTTGTTTTTACTGAAACGTTTGGAATTTTTGTTCGGGCTCACTGTTTGCTGTCCGCGTGTCTCTTTTAACACTTGATTTATTTGAGATGATAACTTATCCGCTTGACGCGACAGCTCCGACAACAAACACAGATGTTGACCTTTCGCAACTTGCAAATCAAGAATTTTGGTGTTGTAAGGGGGCGAGCCACCCTTCACCGGGTAAGTTCTTCCAGGGAAGGCCGTTTTGATTTGTGATTCGACACAGATTGAACTAACCTATTCTACAAGGTGTTTACACTCAATAGGAGGTCGAATCACAAGAAAAAAATCGGGCAATCCCAATGGCTTTTGTGCGAAAGTACTAACTTTGAGCCTAACCTATGGTTAAGGTTTTTACAGATCAAAGGTTTCTTCTCGCAGTACTGGGCCAATTATAGAAGAAGAAAATACCAGAGGTTGAGACTAAGGCCTAACCTATGGTTAAGGTTTTTCCAGCTCAAGTCTCAACTAGTGATTTGCGTTGTGAGAAACCTCAACATCCGCCGCCAACAGTTTAAGAACAAAAGAATAAATTATAAAGAGAGTTAATCAACCGACAAAAGGGCGGAGTCATCAATGAAAAATAAAAGAGAGAAAAAAATAACGAAATTAAACAAAGATAAGAAAAATAGAGAAAGAGAAATTTCAGTGAGCAGCCTATTGAATTATTTTGTGAATTTAATTTAATTAACAAATAGGACAATTTTTTTTTTTTTTTTTTAACGAAAAGTTTAAATTTAATTTTTGCTCGGCTATACGAGAGGAAAAAGATCGAAACAGGTGGGTTTGCCAAAAATTTTTACCCGGCGCCTCCACCACATTTGTGGCGTCAGTTTTCGCGCGTGGCGTAAAGTCACACAACTGCCCTTGCCACAAATGAGGGAGTGTGCGTGGGGGCGTCCACCAGACAGGAAGGATGAGTTAAACTGTCTGGGGGATCAGCCAACCCTTGAGCCCTGTCAACTCTTAAGAATTTATCAAATGATTTATATAGGCTGCCTGCTGAAAGTTCCCTTCTCTATGTTACCTTGTGAAGAAACCTAGTTTCTCACCTCGCCAATGTCCAGTTGGTAAAGAAAGAAATCCAATGTGGGTGTACACACTGGTTTATTGTAGAATATTGAACAGTTAAACACACAGAGAGAAATAAAGAAACAACAGAAAACGACAGAACACTCCACTCCGCGAAAATAAAAATTTAAGATAAAGAATTAAATCGGAAAGTCCCGCAACAATAAAAAATCGGAAAGTCCCGCAACAATAAAAGAAAAAAAACGTAACAAAAATAAAAAAAAAAAACTTAACAAGATACCGAATTTTGAAATGAGAGACGAAAAAAATTTTAACAAAAAAAAAAATAACAATCACCAAAATCGCTTGTCACACAGACAGAAACTAATAAAAAAAAGAGAATATTTTGATGTCACACAGACAAATTTAATTAAAACTCAAAACCAACACCTGTCACACAGACAGAAACGAAAAATGATCCACGAAGGAAAGACAACGAGAAAAACAACTTCAGCAGTGTTCACGAAGATCCACTCTCAAGCCAAAAACTTTCTCGACTCCCAGAAGATTTTTCCAAGTTGAGAATGAAATTTTTGTTTTTTTCTCAGAGGAGCCTCTGGAAGATGGACCAATCAGGGCTCGGGATGAGATCACCTGATTAGACCATCCCCCAGAGTCCCCTCTTTTGGTTGTCAGCAGAAAAGCTCTCCATGAAAAGCATGGAAAGCTTTTCTGGAAAATCAAAGAAAGTGCATTGATATGATATCAGGGCTGCCATACTGAGCCATAGCAGGCACCCTGTAACATGTGAAGAAGTGCTAAGTACAGAGCACTTGGCATCGCCGAAACGCCAGCATCCATTCCTCGACTCTCAAAGCCATGACGCGGGTGCTGAAGACGTGCATCGGACGCCGCGCGGCCGATCCACCTCCCCCGCACCCCAGTCAAAGATTTGCGAGCTTTGGACGTTACTGCAATATAGGCAGATGTGGAATTCGCCCAAACGTTACCCCTTGTAACGTGGGTAACGTCACACAATTGCCTAAAAGAGTACCCTGATGAAGAGGAATAAAATTATTAGTTAAATTACGTATATAAACGGCTGCGTATGCAATATCATTTTTTATGCGCAAATTTAATGACTGACGGGACATAAATACATTTTTAGAGTCATACAACAGAAAATTTGGTTCAAAAAATACCGTAGTATTAAAATTAGGTACGTCACATTCCACATGTACAGAAGACCATGATTTAGGAGGCAAGGAGACAGGTACAGTATTAGAAACGTGCATTTGCAAAGGATCAGCCAATAAAGAATTGCAGGCTGGCAAGGCTGAGTCTTGCGAATTTAACAAAGGGGTTGAAATTGACATATGCCTGACAAGAAAAGTCGCTAAATTTTGATCAAAATCAAGTTTAGCCTTGAAGCATTTAAGGAAAGTATTACCGAGAATTAAATCTGAAGTTAAATCTTTCAACACGTATACATTGATAGGAAACGACTGTTGCTCAATGGTGATGAAAAGTTTGCCTTTTTTACATACTGACAAAGGGGTACCGGCTGCTGTTAAAATTTGAACATTTGGCAATTTAGAAGATAAAACCAAATCACTCAAATTTGAAGAGCAGACGTTAATTGAGGCGCCAGTGTCCACTAAAGCTGTTACGAAATGTTTATTCACAGTGGTGTGAATGTATGAATGAATATTATTTGAAAGATGTGTAATTATATGCTTTGTCAATTTCAACTCCTTTGCCGTCTCTGAATACTGACTGTCTAAGAGAAATTTTTTTCTCTCGGTTTACCTCTGGAAGAATTCCGGTTTAATAAATGACTATAACATTTATTGGCATGGTGTCCAAATTTTTTACATTTAGTGCATACTTTTATGTAGCACTGTTCCGGGGCATGATTTTCTCCGCAAATATTACAATTTGTACGAGACTGTTGGTAATGCCCATCATCTTCTCTCTTTTTCTGGTATCTCCTATAACTTCCCTTACCTCTCGCATTTTGGGGTGCAAAATCGACGGCGAGATTTGGCGTGCAAATTGGAAATTTCCTGAAATCCTTCGCGCGGGCTAGATTGAACTGCCAGCAGGTAGGCTTCAAACCGAACTCTTGTACTCTTCGTCGCTCCTCACAGTCACACCACCGCCCACCCATCGACCTTCTTATAGTCGAGGTTGAGCAGTGAGCCTTGGTTGTCCGCGTCCTTCTTCTTATTGTTATGTTGTCATTGTTCTTGACACCCGTCTCGTCGCCTTCGTCCTCCAATTTCAACACTTGCCATTTCGGCTGAGACGACTGATTTTCCCAGTTATTGCCTTTGTTTGATGGCCGGATTGAATATTTGAAGCCTTGCGTCGTATACGTATTCTGGACTCGTATATGTTGGTCGCTGTGTTAAGGGTATCCACTGCTGGTATTGAATTATTGAAAATGCACGTAAACGGCGATTGCACGCTACTCTTCTGGCATAAAATTTGCTGAAGCTGATAGGATCGCATTTGCTCTTTACATCCTAATCAATCGAATGGATTGACTTCCTAGTGAGATTATAATCCTTCTGATCATAATCGTACCGGAGGAGGGTTAATAAAGTGTGACGTCAGTGGACCTTTTGCAGTTTGGACATGTTTTGCTAAAGCAATAAGGAGCATGAATTTCGATCGATTTTAATAAAGCGATAAAGTCGATGAACGGACTAGTGACTCCTAAGTCCGCCCATGAAGTCGAGAAATTAAAGTCCGTTATTTCAAACAGCGCTCTCCTGATTCTTATCTGCACTCAACAAGCAAGCAAGAATTTTATTCCATTCTATTAGAATAGCAAAGTAGAGCAACAAATGGAGCTGTTGCAAACTTTTGCTACAGACTTATTAATAGTTGAATGTGAGATAATACCCTGTAAAAATAACGATTAGCACACTAAAAAATCACGAAATCCACTCCTAAACTCACAAAATGCTTTTAAATGCGAGACCGTAATGGCGGCCGAGGCCGCGGTTTTCTTATGGCAATTGTATGCTTCTTCTTCTTCTTGTCTGGTGTTGCGAGAACACCTCTTATAGATGGCGCTGATTGAATATAGGGAGCCCCGATGAAAACCGCGGCCCGGCCGCCATTACGGTCTCGCGTTTAAAAGCATTTTGTGAGTTTAGGAGTGGATTTCGTGATTTTTTAGTGCGCTAATCGTTATTTTTACTGGGTATTACCCTATAATCAACTATTAATAAGCCTGTAGCAAAAGTTTGCAACAGCTCCATTAAGGGAGGTATATATTGAAGAAAATTCCGATTTTTTTTCAGCATGAGTGGAAAAATCTCGTTTTCCAAGAGATTAGAAAGTCGTTGCTTAGAGGATAAAAATTATCGGAGGAGAGAGGAGAGCCCTTCCGCCGCCTCTTTCTATCGAGGGCATGTCGGCACAGCCCCCTTCCCCCCTCCCCTCAATGCAACCCATCGGAAGAAAAAAGTCAGCTGAGTTGCACTTGCCCTGCCTCATGATCAATACTTAATTGGTTTTGTCTGAAAGGAACCTACTAGGTGTTGTTGTCGTTGTTGTTGATTTTCTTCAGCGAATAACAACTGACTGTCCATGTCTTCTGTCCAGGGACAGAGGCAGATCCCCGACGAGCAAGCAGAACCGAAAGCAGAAAGCAAGCTGTAAGCGGCTAACTATTATTTGTTGTCCAAAATGCGAAAATTTGTACTTGAAATGAGAAAGATGCCGATGATGAATCAATCAATGGCGTACGCAGGAATTAGTCTCTCTCGCTCTTTTCCCGTTTAAGTGTGTGTACTAGAAAAGGAAAGAGATAGGGGCCGAAGACACGTTCGAGCCCCTGTTTCCGTCCTTTTCTTTCTCACGTGTTCAAATGGGGAAAGAGAGAGAAAGACAAATTCCTGTGTACGCTACTGCCTGAATCTACATAATAATATAACAATGAAAGGAGTTTGTTAGGGTAGGCTCGGGAGGCATTGAAAGGTGACCGCGAGAAACAACTTCTCTCCGCTCGGTCAAGTCAACTGCTATACCTGCCCAGCCCGCCTGCACTGTCATCGTGCCAGTCTTTTGCCAGTGTGCCTCCCCTCTCTCGGCTCTCTTCGCATTGCCCCTCGGCGAGGGTTTTCATGAATCCCCACATCGACTTTTTTAACCTCAAAGTTGGGTCTTTCTTAATTTCAGCCGACTTTAAGCAATTTTTTCAACTAGAAAAAATTGCTCAGGAGATCCAATTTTTTTTGAGCAGGTACTCTTAGTAGTGTACTTAAAGCTTGGAAAGTATGAATTTTTTCTACCAACGCTATCCTATTAAAAAAAATTATCAAAAATCGGAAAAATTGCAATAGGGTCACCAAAGTTCAAATAGGTATGCAACCTGCTAAACCTTCAATTAATGAAAAACGACCTTAAGCAATGAAAAGAGGACACAAAATGCATCAAAATGAGACCTCAACCGTATCTTTCCGTTGAGAATTAAGGCTGTGGCACGCGTTCAAAGATGAGCCTAAAATCGCAATTTTTGAATTTCCGGTTGCCTATATCTCAGGGGCCGTAAGCTAAAAAAATATGAAAAAAATACGTTTTGAGCTACTAAAAGTAGTTACAATCACCCCACAAAATATTACCAAAATCCATGACTAGGCAGCACAGGCTCTGTTTGATTTAAAATGGAATGACCCCTATACATTTCTCGGCTTTTCTTTTTCTTGCTTCTTCCGAATTCTTTCGGTCACATTAGTTTACTGTCATCTCTCTCGTAAAGAGTAGTCGCGCGTGGCGCCTCGGACGCTTTAAGATACCGAATTTGTTGATACTCCAGTTTCAACCTCCCCTCTCCCCTGAGAATACCAATTACGGAATGTAAACCTGTGTAAATACTAATTTAAGTAAACAAACTAGTGTTTAAACATAAGATCGTTATTCCCCCGTCCGCAATGCCCGCCGGACCCGAGAATCATAAAATACAATGGGTATTTTATGGTTCCCAAAATGGATAATTTCTGGAACCATAAACACCCCCCCCCCCCCCCCCCCGGGACGAGATTCTTCGTCTCGTTGCTGCGCCATGTTATGTTAAGATTAGGGAATATTACTTAGTGCTCACGGTCAACAAGAGAACCGGCCATGTGCACGGTGACGAGCAAAGTTGATTAGTCTACAAACCTCGCCTAGAAGGCGTCATCACTCAGTACAACCACCATCATCATCTGTAGTTCATATGAACATAAAAATAAGAACACAAAAAGTAAACAATAATGTTTAAAAAATATGTAAAAAGTATATTATAAATATTATGCAACATGATTACATTAAACCAGGGACTTGAACCGCTAAGAAAATATCGGTTCGGTTCGGTTCACGGTTCAAGCCTTCATAAAAACCCGGTTCGCGGTTCGAAACCGGTTCGCGATGACTTTAGGTTCAGTTCCGACCGGTTCACAGAAGTGCGAACCGGTTCGAACCGGTTCAAGCCGAACCGGTTTGAACCGGAGTTGTGAACCGGAGTCTTGAACCGGTTCAGTTCCAATGATGCGCTTTGTTTTGGCATTTTCTCATTGACACGTAATTTTTCTAGATAGTAAATAGAATAACCTATGAAATGATTTAAAATATTGCCTGACTAATAATAATATAGAAGTGATTTGGATAATAAAGGGAACCAGAAGCAAACAATAGACTTCTTAAAAAATGACATTTTTCATGAAATTAAAAGAATAATAATAGATTCTATCTTTTCTGAAATTATTTTAACAACTCTTTCGCGATAACGGGAATTGCATGTCGCCAGGCCGGCTAGGGGCTTCGGAGCATATTATGTGAAGGATAAAAAGTTAAACCGCAGTGATTTGTCATCGTAACTCTGTACGAGGGAGGGGAAAAAATATCAGGGGAAAAAATTATCATCGCCGTGGAATATATCACACTTTATCAGGCGGAATTATGTACACTTTGTAACTGTCGCCAAGAGTGATAGTTAGATTGAAAGGGCAATTTTTTCCCGAAAAACATTGAAATACCTTTGCTTCGTCAGTTTTGACCTGTAGTAAATGTGTTATCTTTCATTATTGATGAACCGGTTCGAACCGCCTTTCATTTTCGATGAACCGGTTCGAACCGGAATTTTAGAAGTTGGTTCCAGGTTCGGTTCGAGGTTCAACAACTTTAGAAAAAACGGTTCGCGGTTCGGTTCACGCTTCAGAAAATTCGCGGTTCGGAGCGGTTTTCGGTTCACGGTTCGGTTCGGTTCAAGTCCCTGCATTAAACATTATTACAAATTTTAAACCGTCTTTATGCTACCGCCAATAAATTAAAGGACACTCATTTCTTGTTTCCGCAGGGGCGCCATTTCAGATTTTCCTTGGGGGGGGGGGGGGCAAGGCCCTCCAAAAATTTGGATGACCTTTTTTTTTTTTTGGACCGTGCATCTTAAAAAAATCTGCCCATCTCTCTGACTTGTTTGGGGGGGGCCTCCAAAAGTTTAGTTTGGATGACCTTTTTTTATTTTTTTGCTGTGCATCTTCAAAAAAATCTCTCTAACTTGATTTTTCGGCCACTTTGAAAATCCTTGGGGGGGCAACTGCCCCCCCCCCCTGCCCTCCCCCAAATGGCGCCCCTGTGTTTCCGGACCTTTTTTTCTATCAAAACCATCTCCTGCAATAGGCTCCTGTGTCTTAATTAGTCTGCATCTCTTCACAAAAGTACCATGTTTCCTTCTAAGTCAATATTTTTCCCCTTTTTTTCAATGTCTTTAACTAATTAAATTATTCTGTTTCTCTTACTTAAATTTTTTATACAATGTTAATTAATTTTAGGAATCATGTCGTCATATTTCTTGTAACTTATTTTTTTTTCTTCTTTTGTAATCTTGTAATTTTATACTGGGCTTTGCTCGTTTATTTTGAATAAATAAATAAATAAATACATTTAGTTATTACGTTATTTATTTAGTTACATGTAAGTATACATAGTCAAAAGCTATTTAACCACAAGAAAAAAGCAATTTTTGTTCATAAAATTTGCACAGTTAAGCTAATAAAATGTTAAACAAAAAACTGAAATTTTCATTCCACGATGAAAAGTACCTATAGTAAAGAATTCAGCATTTTTCGATTGATCAAATTTTTTGAAGCGTTTCATTTCAATTGCAAATTGAATTTGCAGGTCTACTTGCAACCTTGATGAGCCAAACGGCTTTGAAGTCAAAGGGACTTTAGCGATCTACACCCTCTAATTTGTCCAGTGGCAAAGCGTGCAATTCGGTCATCTGAATCCGTGCGAAAGATTGAATTTCAGAGTGTTGACATTTGGAAACTCATTGGAAACAGTGCAATGTCGCCTGATTGCATGCTTTTTCACTGGATTTGACAAGTCTAATCTCCAGAGTGTTCAGCGTCGATTTCTGCCGCCAGAGTGCTTCTGTTCAATTAATGTCTAATTACAGGCCAAAAGTAATTTATATTGAAGAATATGTAAAGTCAGGTTCTATCTAATCATCTGAAGAATGTCTCAGCAAATTATCTTGTCAATAACTCAAAAAATAAGGCTAAAAGTGCAAAAAAAAAGATTAGCGGGTCATAATTTCAAATCGGGCCAATTGAGCAGGCATGCTCCGTGAAAATTTCAAGTCAAAATTTAAACCCCATGAGTAATTTTTTACCTTCAGTACTACTAGAGAAGACTTTACCGAAGGGTTTCGCTGAATTTTCGATATTTCTCATGTACTGCAGAAACAGCCGGAAACACATGATGAACTAATGGAAAACAACTTGTCGATTGTCAGTTACGCTGTCGGTTACGTAACCGACTATTGCAAAAGTACTTCATAAAAACAATATTACTTAATACAATAATCTCTGATGTTGATTTTTAAAGCAAATTACGGTAGTTGAATTGAATTAAAAATTACGGGGCGGAACTTTACTGTATTACCTACCTTTTTCTTATATTTAAGTGTCGCTAACTAGGACCATAGGCAAATCACAAGATAGGTTTTGTTGGTGAAAATCGTTTCCAAATAAAATCCATTTGCATAGATGTTGATAATTCCTGTTTAGAACGTCGAAGCGTGGTTGAGAAAATCGTAAGTTACCCAGTTTCACTTTTAAATTAACGTTTAAGATGTAAAACAGTAAAACCCGTGCGTAACCGACAGACATTTTGGAACTGGGGGACAACCATTTTTCACAATTTATGGCATGAAGATAAATAATTTTGTAAAAAACGATATAGTTTATACGTGTTCTACGGAGTTTTTGGAGCATTTCCGTGATCTTCAAAATTCATTTCAGCCTCAAAATATGGTCAAAAACTTAGGTTAAATACCAAAAACTCGTGTGGGGGACGCGTAACCGACGGACATTTTGAACCATAAAACAATTAAAATTAGTACTTAAATAACTTTAAAAGCAAATACTACTGTTGCTTCTCATAAAACTAAGTTCCTTCGACTTAAAAATCGAAACATCAAACTTATTTGATCTTTTTTAAAAATGTAATCTTGTTGGGACACCATTTGGCCCGTTTCGAAATTATGACCCTAGTGCATATCAATTTTAGCATCGAAAATAGTATTCCATTTTTTGTTGTGTACTTTCTTTCAGCTTTACTTTTAGAGTTATTGACAAGATACTTTGCAAAAACATTCTTCAAATGATTAGCTAGTGACTGACATTCAGTTATCTTAAAACTAATTTACTCCTGGCTCTTAGATTAGACATAAATGGAACTGTAGCATTTGGGTGACGGAAATCAGCACTAAATGCTGGAGATTCACCTTGAGTTGTCAAAGATAGATTTGATCCCCTACCAGAAAGAACAACGTAGAAAATATTACTTCTGTTGCCAAAAAAGCTCAAATTTAAATGATTGTCATTCAAGAATGGGACTGTTGCACACTGTTGCTGTAAGCAATTTAATAGTGGATTCTGGTGTAAAAACCTCCAAAAATAACGATGGCAGCACTAAAAACTTTCAAAATCCACTCCTAAACTCAATAAACGCTTTTATTTGCGCAGTCGTAATGGTGGCTGAGGGCAGTAATTATGGGAGATTCCCATCTAACAAGACTGTAACTCCATCAAGAAGTGACCAATAAGACTTTACTTTCATTTGACACTGGTGTCACTAGGTGTCATGGTACCATTCATCGTAAGTGGATCATTACTCTGATGACTAATTATTCTGTGAATCATCCTTGTCAGCATAGAGAAAGTGATGAAATTAAGATAGGAATCTCCCATTATCACTGCCCTCAGCCACTTTTACGCTTGTGCAAATAAAAGCGTTTATTGCGTTTAGGAGTGGATTTTGGAAGTTTTTAGTGCGGTCATCGTTATTTTTCTAGGTTTTTACACGAGAATCAACCAATAAATCGCTTACAGCAGAAGTGTGCAATAGCCCCAATGGTAGCAGCTAGTGTGCAACAAAAAAATAGGGTATAAAGACAGTTTTGTATGTTTCCTGAAGAATGGCTTGTATGATAACACTGTGCAACAGCCTGTCTATCCCCCTGACGAAACCTATTTTTCTCGATCCCATGGGTGTTAAAACGGAGGAAAATCGCCGTCAGAACCCCACATCTCGGGCGGGAGGGCTAAAAACCCGCCATTTTTGAATTTTCGCCAATTTTGCATACCTTTGATCGATTTTTCCAATTTTTCGGTACAAAAACCAATCGAACAAAAAAATCTAATTAATGCATCTGAAAGAGCATTCAATTTGCTACAAATCCGTGTAATCAGATTCATTTTACTATATTTTTTTCTTTGGAATAATTACGCATATTCCGAAAAATTACCCTCAAAAATTGCCCAAAAAAATCGACTTTTCCTCAGTTTTTCCCTTATATATTCAGATCCAGAAATTCAATGTCAAATCCGTTTTCATAGTCTTAAAGCGCATAAAATTTGCTACAAAACCACTGCAATAATCATCGTTTATTCAATTATTTGGCGTCGTCAGGTGCCATACAATGAGTGCTCAAAAACGTCAATTTTTGCGATTTTTCTCCTCATATAGACTACCATTCAAACCCAAATCGCTCCAGGTCAACCCTATGAGAAGAATGCACCACTTTTTTTTAAAAATTGAAAATATCGCTGATCGGAAACAATAATTGAACACCTTGGAGCCCTCTGCTTTCCAAAAAACTCCAGATTTTGAGAGAAAATCATCTTTTTACATACTTCGAAAGAGCTGTCAATTTTCGCCTATTTTCTCTCGTTTTTTAATGCGGTGTTACCTACTACGCCCGAATGAGCAAAGTTTCGCAATGATTGTGCAGAGCTAGACTTCGAATTTTTTGCTCTCCTCAGTGAAATACCGTATCTTAATGGTTTAAATTTGAAGGTTAAAGAAGGCATTTCGTGTATTGGGTAATCGGGAGTTGTGTTAGGCTCAAGATTAGGTGGCCCTGAAAAGGGCTGTTTTGAAGGGGAAAAGAGATGGGTTGTTTCATCTCCCACAAGGAATGGGCTGAGAATAAACAATTTTCATTTTTTTAGGGATGATAGAGCGATGCGTAGGGAGTTTGAAAATGCTCATTTTTTGTTTTAGCCCCCCCCCCCCCCCCCCCAAGAACCGGGGGGGTTGGGGGTCAATGGAAAAACAATGTTTGGCCATAACTTTTAAAAGCTTACAGATAACAAAATATTTTTTTTTTTTTGCAAAGAAAGAATCATTGAAATACCTGTCTGTTGATGTATAACATGGGTAACAAGTTGTAAAGCCTCCAATTTTCATCAAGATATTGCCTTTTCAAAATTTAGAAAATTTGAAAAATCAGATTTTTTACAATTCTCAATTCGGATTGCACGGAGGAAAACCAAAATCGCCCAAAAGAAATCTCTTGTCTCCCCAGTTAAAACGAGTCCACGAGATTGATTTCGGGAAACCGTTCGTCTTCGAGTTATGAAGTTTTAAAGTCAACCTCTATCTGCTAGGCAGCCATCTTTGGCAGTTAAAAAGTTTCAAAGTGTCAGAAATTGCAATTCTTGCGTTTTCAGGGATAACGTTGTTATCCTTTACCGTAACGACGAAGCCGAAAAAAATAATTCCTCCGCATGGAGTCGACCAAATTCGATGACAATTGAAAATGGCGGGCTTTTTAGGTCGCAGAATTAAATTCCACCATCAGGTTTGAAAAAATGTTAAAACCATGGCTGCCTAGCAGATAGAGGTTGACTTTAAAACTTCATAACTCGAAGACGAACGGTTTCCCGAAATCAATCTCGTGGACTCGTTTTAACTGGGGAGACAAGAGATTTCTTTTGGGCGATTTTGGTTTTCCTCCGTGCAATCCGAATTGAGAATTGTAAAAAATCTGATTTTTCAAATTTTCTAAATTTTGAAAAGGCAATATCTTGATGAAAATTGGAGGCTTTACAACTTGTTACCCATGTTATACATCAACAGACAGGTATTTCAATGATTCTTTCTTTGCAAAAAAAAAAAAATATTTTGTTATCTGTAAGCTTTTAAAAGTTATGGCCAAACATTGTTTTTCCATTGACCCCCAACCCCCCGGTTCTTGGGGGGGGGGGGGGGGGCTAAAACAAAAAATGAGCATTTTCAAACTCCCTACGCATCGCTCTATCATCCCTAAAAAAATGAAAATTGTTTATTCTCAGCCCATTCCTTGTGGGAGATGAAACAACCCATCTCTTTTCCCCTTCAAAACAGCCCTTTTCAGGGCCACCTAATCTTGAGCCTAACACAACTCCCGATTACCCAATACACGAAATGCCTTCTTTAACCTTCAAATTTAAACCATTAAGATACGGTATTTCACTGAGGAGAGCAAAAAATTCGAAGTCTAGCTCTGCACAATCATTGCGAAACTTTGCTCATTCGGGCGTAGTAGGTAACACCGCATTAAAAAACGAGAGAAAATAGGCGAAAATTGACAGCTCTTTCGAAGTATGTAAAAAGATGATTTTCTCTCAAAATCTGGAGTTTTTTGGAAAGCAGAGGGCTCCAAGGTGTTCAATTATTGTTTCCGATCAGCGATATTTTCAATTTTTAAAAAAAAAGTGGTGCATTCTTCTCATAGGGTTGACCTGGAGCGATTTGGGTTTGAATGGTAGTCTATATGAGGAGAAAAATCGCAAAAATTGACGTTTTTGAGCACTCATTGTATGGCACCTGACGACGCCAAATAATTGAATAAACGATGATTATTGCAGTGGTTTTGTAGCAAATTTTATGCGCTTTAAGACTATGAAAACGGATTTGACATTGAATTTCTGGATCTGAATATATAAGGGAAAAACTGAGGAAAAGTCGATTTTTTTGGGCAATTTTTGAGGGTAATTTTTCGGAATATGCGTAATTATTCCAAAGAAAAAAATATAGTAAAATGAATCTGATTACACGGATTTGTAGCAAATTGAATGCTCTTTCAGATGCATTAATTAGATTTTTTTGTTCGATTGGTTTTTGTACCGAAAAATTGGAAAAATCGATCAAAGGTATGCAAAATTGGCGAAAATTCAAAAATGGCGGGTTTTTAGCCCTCCCGCCCGAGATGTGGGGTTCTGACGGCGATTTTCCTCCGTTTTAAGGTGATTCCAGGCGAAACTTTTCCAGATTTCAATCCGATGGATAGCGCCACTAGTCGCTTTTTGGAAAAGTCGTGTTTTTGGCGTTTTAAACTGAAACCATAGATAAAACGCAAAATTCAATAACGTCAGCACCTGCAAAATTTTTTTATGGAATTTTTGAGCCCAAAATGAGCAGAATTGGTTCAAAATTAAAGCCGCAAATTATGAAATTCGTTTCGCCATAAGCTTAGTGAGTGAGAGTGAGCGCGAGTGATGATATGTCTATCTGCCTCACTCGCACTCATTGCGGCTTACGGGAAGTTTCGTTTTTCATAATTTCCGGCTTTATTTTTGAGTGTTTCAGCCTGAAACTTTCAGGGTACCTTCCTGAAGTATGCTCGCAGGTGCTGACGTTCCTGAAATTCGTGTTTTTAGCGTGAATTCGTCAATTTTAGCCAAAAACTGTTGACTTTTCGAGCAGCGCGACGTGGTGTCCAAAGTTGGAACTAATCGACCCTGGAATCATCTTAACACCCATGGGATCGAGAAAAATAGGTTTCGTCAGGGGGACAGAGCAAAACCCAAATTTTGTTGCACAGTGTAATCTATCTGATGGAGAAAAAAATATGTCTCCTGATTAAGTAGAAAGTGCCTATTATGTGCCAAAGACAAATAAAATATGCTCCTACGATAATGTGTTGTCTTGCTTTACAAAAAAAAATATTTGAACAGAGTTGAAAGAGGTTTGAAGAGTGTTAAAATAGCTGTCATCTACAGTGCCGGTATGCGTTTATAGTATTTTTTCTCTGCTTTTTTAAAAGGACACCCCACACTGTCAGTAGGGCTGAAAACTGTGACCAATACCAGAAAGAACTGGCCATTTGTGAAGAGCCAGGACCAGAATTGGAACCCAAATGAACAGGTACGGAAAAAATGGAACCGGGACCTACATTGGCAAGTCTGGAACCAAAATCAATTTTGGTTCCATCTCATTTCCGAGACAAAAGCGCATTTAGTCCATTACGGCTCGACAGAGCTATGTCACAGCAATCGTCACCTTTCTCTTTCTTAAACTTCTTTCACCAATTTGATAAATTTATCAAATGAGGCTCTAAATTTTCAGTTTTTCTCTCCTCCTCATAATAGAAAGATCTTGGATGGATCTAAAAGTTCTTCTATATTCCTACAGTTCAAACTTAGTCATTGTTTGTACATGAAACAGTGAGTAAAATATCTTTCTCTTCTTCTTGCTTCTTTTCGGTTCAAGAGCTGATTCCATTTTGGAATCTTTAAGAACCCGAACTAGAACTGAAGTCAAATGTGGAACTGGAACTGAAACGGGAAGCGATTCTTTTCCAAACTTCAAAACCTGTTCCAGAAATCATTTCGGTTCGCAACCCTTTTGTCAAGGGATTGGAATGAACATTTCTCATCAGAGAATAGAAATAGAGACACAGAATTCATCAATGTTTTCCATCAATTTCCTTGACTGCGTTTCTTCCATTTACTGATTAGGTACTCAGACAGCTCCCACAACTTTTCGGCCGTTGATTTATTCATTGCACTAGGGCTTGGTCGACACTGATAGCAGTTGTTAAAGTAGGAACCGGATAAGCCATTCAATTCTGGGGCCACAGCGCAATAGATGGTTGTGCTTGCAGCTTGTTGCTGAAAGTAGACCAGAATTATATGATAATCCAAACATATAAATACTATGCGGCTTTCAAAAGAAAGGATCCTGATAGAAATTTTCATTCTTTCATTTGTCGATCAATTTTCGAATTTTTACCGTTTTCAGGTACTTCAGAGTCTCACACTATAGCCACTTGTGACGTTATGTCACAAAAAATTTAAAACAATGGAAAATAAAAAAAAAAATTATCAAAGAAATTTTGATGAGAGGACTTTTCAAAAGTCATAGTACCTGCAAGTGACACTCTTATAGTACATAAAAGGAACACGGGTGTTTTGGAAAATGCTGGAAAACACGCAAACTTTGGTGAGGATGTTTCGCCTCAAATCGCAGCCATTTTCAACTCAAAAATTTAAAAAAATAAAAAAATAATAAGAATATAATTTCAAAATGTAGAGAGAGCCATTACTCCTACACAATGTAAACATAAGAAACAATTAATGGTAGTTCCTGCATTTACATTGTGTAGGTGTTGGCTCTATCCACATTCTGAAATTATTTTCTTCTTATTTTTTTATTTTTTAAAATTTTTGAGCTGAAAATGGCTGCGCTTTGAGCCGAAACGTCATCACAAAATATTTTGTGAGTGCTTTACAGCATTTGCCGGTACAATTGCTTCTTTTGTGTCAAGTTGTAGCTGATTCGTTTTCTATCTTATTTCTTTGTACAGCCACTAGTTCTATCATTCACATCTCGGAACGAGACTCATTTGTACTATGACTTTTAAAAGACAGTACCCCAGTCGAAAAATTCCCTGTGGTTTCAAAGAAAAGTTTCGATTTTTCATGCCGCACTCTGATTAGTTTTTAAACACTTGAAAGCCACAAGATTGTTTAAAGGTTGCCAAGATTTGAAAGAATGAAAATTTTGACCAGGGTACTTTCTTTTGACGGTCATAGTACATGTTGAGTTAATGTTTTGGCTTTTGTTTTCATTATTTGGGAAGAAAGCAAGGGTGGCAATTAAGAAAACCCAGTTAACGTTGCATTTCTTTCTTTAAATTTTCAACCACTACTTGAAGAGTTTGACTCACTCTAAGACAAGGCTAATTTTTTTAATCGGAACACAGCGGAACACTAATTTTTTTTTACTGCAGTCGGCCATCTCAGTTGGAGAGTTCCATCAGAACGAAATGGAATACATGAACCACTCTGAATAGTCCGTCTAGCGATAGCGGTAACTAGGAGTTTATGCTATTTCATAAAGTGAAGAAAACAGAACCCAAGAATTTGGATAAAACTTTTTTTTTTCTTCTCTTTAAATCAGGATACTAAACAGATCACAATCAATCAATAGGAACCCATTACATCTTGTTTTGTTGTGTTCCATGCATACAAAATTAGCAGATAGTTTCAATTTGAGAGTTTGTAACTGTAAAGAAATGATATTTAAATGGCAAGTTTGGGACGTGTCATCTGGGAACTGGCGCTTAAGATGCTGACGATCGATAAAACTACCTGGCTGGAATATTGGACCAATGTGGCAACACTTGGGAGTCCAGATGACTTGTTCTTACAAAAGACTCCATGTATTTCAACAAAGATACCATGGTAATAAACGCTCACAAAATTCCAAACCATTGGACTTGTCTGCTTCTATTTCCCCTAGAAATTATTTTAATTTTTTTTTTGAAACTACTTAATATGAATCTAAAGTGCCCATGTTATCCACCATAAGATTCTCGAATTTTTAAAAAAACAATATTAAGGTGATTCCATGCCACGTGACCAAGGTGATTGACATAGGCGGAACTAGGAATTTTTTCTGGGGGGGCCGAGTTCCAAGGGATCTTATAGAGACACCTCAAGACCGCCCCCCTCCAAGAGGGGTATACCATGACCCCCCCCCCCCAACTTACTTAGGCGTATGATGTACTTACAGACGAATTAAATAATGTCAGATAACGTCCTGGATTTTGACTTAAGTAGGCCACATGCGATGCTTTTTACTGTGATAGGTATCGCAGGTAATCTACTTGAACCAAAATATAAGGCGGCATCTAACATTCTTTTGTCGACTGTAAGTACCTACATCATACACACCTAAGTTAAGATATGAAATAAATTGTACTCATATAGCTATTAGCTGGGGTGCGAAACAATTCGGCAATCACAAAATTAAATGATAAACATCATATACTGTAATATATTTTTTTGTTGTGGGTACACGTTTTTTTGTTTCCAAAATTTTCTGGGGGGGGGGGCTTAGCCCCCTCCAGCCCCCCCCCCCCCCCTATTTCCGCCTATGGTGATTGATTAGTCGATCGATTAATGGTCATTTACCGGATTTTATGGAATTTTTTTTGTAAAACTAGGATCGTAAGCACCTGTAGGTAGATCTAACAAAGATATCTGTTAAGTTTGGATGCTCAAATTCGCAAAATAAGGACGTAATTATGAGATTTCGCACAATCGCTGCCCGATCTCTCATATTGCACTATGATAGTGTGAATTCCCATACTCATAGTTACGTCCTTGTTTTGCGGATTCGAGCATCCAAACTTCATAGATATCTTTGATACATATACCTACGGGTGCTGACGATCCTTGTTTTACAAAATAACTCCATAAAATGGTAAATGCATAAAATGGTAAATGACCATTAATCGATCACATTGGTCACATGGCATGGAATCACCTTAAGGATCGAACAATGAAGCCAAAGTAAATACATTCGAAGATGTGATGGTCTGAAGATTCATGGATGTCAAATTTATGTTTTTTTATCAATATTTGAGAAAGATAGTTTGGCTCATGTTTACTGGAGATCTTACTGCAGCAACTAGGTAACCAGACTCCCGCCTTGAGATTTGTAATGTTATCTAATTAAGAATTAATATTAAGCTGGAATTCCAGCCAGCCTGTAATTGTATTGGCTATGGATCCAAGCACGAAAATCAATTTCATGAAAATTTATCGACTTCACAACCACTGGACAGTCCCTCAATCTAATTTTCGCTGTGACAAAAGAGTAATGTGTGCTTAGAATTGTACTCGATCGTAATTGATACCGTTTAAAGCTTTGTCATAGACAGAGATGGGCCAAATGGGGGTGGTAATCAATCACACGATTACCGAGTAACCGTGGTAATCAGGGATGATTTTGAACAAGTCTTTCACTAAATTAGTTCCTAAATAATAAGATCAAATCAAAATGACCCTTAAGTTTATTTTAAATCTGTGAAGACTGCATTTAATTATCACCCAAAAGGTTTGACGATTACCGATTATCCAGTAATCATGCGATCGATTACACTCCTTTTCGCCCGACTCTTGTCATAGAGACTTAAAAAAGTAAGATGCTAAGAGGGCTGATTTTTTTTTACTTACAAGAGATTTTGTGAAGGGTCGGACTAAATATGAGAGCAATCGATAGAGCCAATAATTCCTATAGAGCTCAGTGAAAACCAAGTTTCCTGGATGGAGCGAGAACACCGAGACACCGTAATGATACATACGACAGGCTAGTTCAGAGGCGAATAAAACATTGCACAGCTTGGCATTGTTGTAAGCTATCATCGACCAGTACTTATTTTTATCCAGCGGATTTAGAGTCTCTTCATTTATTGAGCTTTCGGTTAGCATTGAAAACCTGGAAAATAAGAGATAAAAACAGATGATTCTCTGTAATTAGAAAACAGGATTTTTCAGTTTGATCTCTATGGATGATGAAATTTAGGACCATCAATTAGTTTATCAGACTTTGATCTCACAACATTCCTGTTGCCTTTCGTCTCAATTTTTTTTTTAAATTTCATTAAAACTTCTTTTTTAGAATAATTTTTTTTAAAACTGCAGTTTTTAACAAGAATCTTCAGGTGAAGGAGGTAATGTGTTTCAGGAAAGGTCTCCACACATAGGGAGCAATTCAGAGACTTTACTTGAGATCTACTTGACTTGACTTGGTTTGATACTCAGGTCAAGTCAAGGGAAAAGAGTTGCATTTCAGAGATGCGTACCCTAAAACAGTTATTCTTGAGAAATTTTGTTTAACAAGCTACTTCGAGACTGAAACTATGTATCTCCATCAGATTTGTCTTGAGTGGAACAATGAGTGTTTTCAAAGCATCTCTGAGCTGCCAATTAGAACCTCTTCTTACTTGAAAATCCCTTGAAACTTCCTTGGGAAATTTCAAGGCATTTTGGTTCAGGATTTGTTTCAAAATTACAAAATAAATCTGGAGGACCTTTCAAGTTCGAGTCAAGTCAAGTAAAGTCTCTGAATTGCACCCTTCCAGCTCTGTTACTTTTGACGTATGATTCAGATATCAAATATTCAAATAAAAAACTCCTGGAATTATTTTCATTTTCCAGGAGTTAGAAACTGATTTTCGAAATTATTATTATAGCTCACTCCCTTGCTTCATCAAAATAATTTCAAAATAGCATTTTTGAACCAATATAAAAGGGCGTTTATGAATTTTCTTTGATTTCCATTTAATTCATGAGTTAGCTTATGCAAATTTCAATGAAGGTATAGATAAACGGATACCTAAAAGTATAAACCGATTGATTAATGAGGAATTAAAAAAAAATAATTGAAAGAGGAGCAAAACTTGGATTTATTTGATCAGTGTAACATTTATAACAAGAGGTTAACCGTTTGCATTCGGATTAAAATTTACCTGAGCCCCCCCCCCCCCTCAAATTGTTAACAATTTTAGTGATTTTCAATGGTATTTGTTTTCATTTACCCTGTACAGACTTATAGAGACTTAAGGTGATTCTATGATAGAGACTTAAGGTGATTCTATGATAGAGACTTAAGGTGATTCTGTGATAGAGACTTAAGGTGATTCTATGTCACGTGACCGAGGTGATCGATTGACGATTAGTCGATCAATTAATGGTCATTTACTTACCGGATTTTATGGAGTTTTTTTTGCAAAACAAGAATCGTCAGCACCTGTAGGTAGATCTAACAAAGATGCAACTTAAAAAGATCCATAAAATCTGGTAAATGACCATTAATCGATCGACTGATTGATCATCTTGGTCACGTGGTATGGAATCATCTTAAACCTAAATGATAGTAAAAAAAAGGAGAAAAAAATGTCAGCAGTGGTTAGAAACTAGAGCGTTGCGATATTTTGTCGAACCCCGTCCGACTAACGAGTGGAACGGCAAATTTGTTTTGTCGAACAACATCCGACACACATGTGCAAAGAGTTAACCCTTTTGCTCACAGTGTCCCATATATAAGGGACAATATTTTACATGGAGCCTTATGGAAATTCAAAAAAGTTGACTCGCAAATGAAATCACATGAGAAAAGTTTGTCCAATTTAATGGTACAGATTTCAGATTACAGGGACACTTTTTTCATAATTTGTGTGCGAAAGGAATGATAGGGAGAAAGAAAAAGGAAAAGCATATACCGATGACTCTCAGAGGCAACAACGATGACCCGGCTTTTTGAGGTATCCATTAAGGTGCTAGAAAGTAATTTTGTCAGATAGAAATGACTTAAATGAGAGACCTACAACATAAAGAGACATTTTTTGTAAGAATAAGGTATTGATTTTTCATATACAAGGAGTATTCAACCAACTCGTTGCATTCGCAAAAGACCAAAAAATGAATGGCAATAAAGACACGGGCACTTTTCCTTCTCATCTCAATGCAAAGTCAGCTTCCAAGTGCTGGATTTCCACTTAAAGCACATCTCTCTCCACCATTGTGAACCTCAGATATTTAACCAACGTATGGTACTAAGGGGGGTAAAAAAGACCCAAAACGAGTTCTTACTGTAGAGGCTTAGTATTTCTTTTTTCTTTAATGTCAAGTGCTTATTTTAAAAGATTTACACATCCTACTTAAAGTTTGCCACAGCCCCATTGATTTTATCAGCGAAATTGGAGGGTTCTTTGTTGGTTGTTTTTTTTTTTGTTTTTTGTTTTTTGTTTTTTTTTTTGTTTTTTGTTTTTTTTTGGATTAAAAGCCATAAGAATAGACCTGTTTAGTGTGACCAGTGATGGGCAAAACTTATTTTTTGAATAACGATGAACAATTAACTAAAATTATTGGCATTATTCTCATGTGATTCTTCTTAGCAAATCAAAGTTTTGACACTACCAACAAATTCATCTGCCGTAACATGAATGTTAAATTTTTGATTTACTAATAGGAATAACTTGAGAGTAATGCGAATAATTTTAGTTCATTATTCATCGTTATTCAAAAAATGATTTTTGTCCATCACTGAGTGTGACTTCACGAAAAAAATTAGATTCAAAGAAATGCCTCATCTCACTTGCTCTCGTGGGTTCTCCCCACAAGAAATAAGATCCTTTTCAAATGCAAATTCATGCTAGTAAACAACAATTTCTCTCAAATTTTATTACACCATTGGATTCCACGTACCTTAAAGTGTAATCGCGTTTCAAAAACATTTTCAGAACATCACCCATTCATTTACAATCACAGTTATATCAAAGAAAGTCTTGTTTTGTTCTTGTCCCACTCACAGTTTCTTATGGGCACAGAATTCTAGGATATAGGCTCATCGGCACCATCACACCACATGTTATAGCTCGAACAAGCTTCGATACCAAGAGAGGTTTGGATGGTAGAGTGTCGTGGTGATGATACTCCCATAAGAGACTGTGAGTAAGACAAGGAAAAAACAAAGAACTTCTTTCAGTATGACTGTGATTGTAAATTCACTTGTGATCTTTTAGGAATTATGGTGGAGTGAAAAGATACTTTAAGGTACATGGAATCTAATGGTGCAATAAAATGTGAGAAAACTGGTTGTTAACTAGCATGAATTTGCATTTGAAACTTTGGATCTGATTTCTTATGGGTAAATCCACGAGAGTAAGCGAGATGGAGCAATTGTTTGGATCCAATCTTGATTGTGACGTCATCAGAAAACAGGTCTATTGTGAACCTTAGATATTTAACCCACGTATGGTACTAAGGTAGGTTAAAAAGACACACACAAATTTTTTACTATTGAGGCTTAGTATTTCTTTTTTCTTTAACCTCAAGTACCTATTTTAAAAAATTGAGTAATTCCTACTCAAAGTTTGCCATAGCCCCATTGGAATTTTATCAGCAGAATCGGAGGGTTCTTCATCAGTTATTTTTACGTAAAGCTAAACGGAAAAATGGGTTTTACTGTACGCAAAATGGCAGCCCTCCAGTGAAGGTAAAAATTTTGCCTGCAGAAAAGAAAAAAAATTGGAAGATATAGGCCATACCTGAAAATTCAATTCAAATCCATCTGATGTTATTGTATGTGGCACCGCCAAGACACCAGCATTGAGGATTAAAAAGTTTAGTGACCTGGAAAATTTAATGCAAGATAAAATAGATTCAAGGGAGGAGGGGAAAAATTTGAAATCGCAATTTGAGTGATATATAATTGTTTTGATCAAAGTCTGAATTCATAATGCTTAGTTATACAAGGAAGCTTAGTTTTAGAATGATGCACTGACAAATTTTATTGAAAATTTGTGTTATAGATGATTCCAGGTGAAACTTTTCCAGATTTCAATCTTATGGATGGTGCCATAAGTCACTTTCAGGCAATGTTGCATTTTTGTAATTTTAAATTGAAAACAAACAAAGAACGCTATATGCAACTCGGCACTTGTGTAATTTAATTTGTTATGAATTTTTTGAGCCCAAAATGAAAAAATTTGGCTGAGAGGTACGTACAGCTGTAATATTGGAGTTGAATTTCTCCATAAGCTTCTAGAGTGCCAGTGAGACTATATCCATCTGCTTCACACTCACTCAATAAGACTTTTGAGAGTTTTCTTTGTTCTAATATCCTGGGTTGATTTATGTGTATTTCAGCTCAAAACTTTCAGAGATTCTCCCTGAAGTATGTTTGCAAGTGCGGAAATTCCTAAAATTTGTGCTTTTCGAGTATATTCATCAATTTTAGCCTAAAATTTGTGCTTTTCGAGTATGTTCATCAATTTTAGCCAAAAACTGTTGACTTTATAAGCAGCGCAAAGAAATGAACAGCTGATTTCAACAGCTATTTTTTTGAGGCAGGCTAAAAGTTTTATTTATTTTATTCATCCATTTCTTTTGATACCTAGGAGCCATACCAGGCTAAGGTTATGAATGGTCCTGGTTTGATTTTGACCCTTTTCAAAAGTTGATTAAGTCCATTCAAAGCGGCACAAAGTAAAAAACTAAGGTTTCACCTCTGCACAAGAGGATTACTTGTTGTAGACAAATCCCAAAATCTGAACATATCGCGAAGTGTCCAGACAATCCGCGATGCGTCTAGACAAATCGCAAAGTGTTCAGCACCGTTTTGACAAATCCCAAAATGGAGAAAAAATTTGGGAATTGTCTAGACACATCGCGATTTGTCTAAAACCATTTTGACAAGACCCGAAATGAAGAAAGAAATACGATTTGTCCAGACAAATCCTGATCTGTCCTGATACAGTACGATCTGTACTGTATTTTTTTGTACTGATTTATAATCGTAATTCGATAATTTTGTAATGTATAATACTTAAAATAATACAAACTATTAGGTAGGTTTGGAGTCGCTGGTTTGCAAATCAAACTATTAACCTGAATTATCTGGCAAATTCAGAGCTTTTCCAACAGGTGAGGCAACTTTAGCTGAGCATATCTCATGAATTGGACGGCATCCTCAATGTTTCAGTTTCTTTAATTTTTTTTTTTTTTTAAGTTTTTAAATAACATTTTAGCTTTTCCTAATGTTTTTTTTTTTTCTGAAAAATGGAAAAATAAATTTTATTTTATAAAGTAACTCTGCAGCACACATTGCCTCATTTATTCATCCATCTTAAAGTTAAGGAAGAATTGCTTACTTTCTTTTTCATGCTACATTCACGATCAATTCGAAGAGGGTTGAACAATTAGTTCACAAATATTTCACGATTTGTCCAGACAGATCGTATTTTTCATTCACCATTTCGGGATTAGTCACAACGGTGTTGGACATATCTCGAATTGTCTAGACAGATCAGGATTTGTCAAGACAAATCGTATTTTTTTTCTTCATTTTGGGTTTTGTCAAAACGGTTTTGGACAAATCGCGATGTGTCTAGACAATTCGCGATTTGTCTGGACAAATCCCGAATTTTTTCTCCATTTCCGGATTTGTCAAAACGGTGCTGGACACTTTGCGATTTGTCTAGACACATCGCGATGTGTCCAGATTTTGAGATTTGTCTACAACATACATGTATTTTGGTCCAGTGAAACTTACTTGAATTGTTTATGAAACTCAACAACAAAGTTATCAACACTTTGCAATGATTCCAGGTTAAGATGGATGAATTTACAAGGGGCAGTTGGGCGTTCTAACTTGATTTTATTGATAGCCTCATTTGCTTTCTCTTTTGACCGACAGGCAAAAACAACACAGCATCCATGAAAAGCTAACGATCTGGCAGTTTCAAACCCTAAACAGAACAAAAAACCATACAATCGTGCTACAGGCTACTGTTGGAGGACATTGTGATAGAGATAGGAGGGAAGAAGAAATCATTCAACAGGGGAAAACATTGTGCTGGGACACCGAGCAACTGATTACCTGCTTTGAAAATGAAGCATTAAGTTTTTAAAATTAAAATTTGAAATGTTAAAAGACAGTGTAACTGAAGTGATTTGAAACGTTAAAAAGGACTCACTTGCATGAAAGCAGAGTTGGGCAACCAACTAATGAGAAATAATGAAATGAATCCGGCAACCAGTGGCGTCGCATGCAGTTTGGCAACACTGCATTCTATCCATTTAAACCCATATAATAGGTCAAATTCAGGGGGTGCACAGTGCACAGGGAAAATTTGATACATTTAATGAGTTTAAATGGGGGTGTTGCAACGTTGCGGGATGGCACTCGACGCCCTTGCTGGCAACACTAAAAACTGGGTTTTCTAACTGAACTAAGGAAAGGAAAACACACGGAAGGTACAGGTCAATTGTAGAATTATTCGTAGATTAATTTAATTGACTCGGTGTTGTCTGACTCACCAAATAATTTCCGAATAATTTTTTGCCCAACTCTGCATGAAAGTAATAAGAATTTTTGCTTGCGAGAGACAAAAAAGTTTAAAAAAAAAAAACGTAAATTTAGGGAGGAGAAATTTTATTAATTTTACTGGAGATGAACGCAAGTGCATCCATCTCAATGTGCATGCACTAAGTACGTACTTGACCTGGATTATGTACAATTTGACACAAAAGTTTTCTGAACAGTGGAGAAGGTTTGTCTCATTAAATTTCATATTTTTTTTTAAATTTAAAAGTTATTTATTTATAAACAGGCAAAACTGACAGCCGCAACAAGTGGCTGATCTACACATTTGTAAATATGTATGTAGGTATTTATTTATTTACTTATTTAATTTCAACGGCAAAACATAACAGTTTTTTTTTTTTTTTTTTTTTTTTTTTTTTTTTTTTTTTTTTTTTATGGTGTGTAAACTTTGTGAATAAAGTGGCAGTAAGAAAAAAGAATGAGAAATGATTCAGGCAATCAGGCATTGGGGGGGGGGGGGGGTTGGAAAAATCAACATTTCTAAAAGAAACGGCTCACCATGAAAAAAATATGTAAGCTTGACTTATGATGATCCCTAAAAAATTTGGGCTCCCTCTGACCTCCTGAGACACTCTTGCGAGGGCACAGTAGTTTCACATTTACCAAGAGTAGAGTTAAATTTCAAATACGTCCAAAGAAGTTCGAAATAGTCTCACCTGCACAAAAATCACAACTTACCGCTTAATCTGAACTAAAATCTGAAGGTGATTCTTCAGCGTTTAAAGCCGATTTCTACCACCAGAGCGCTACCGTTTGATTAATGTCAAATTACAGGCCGAAAGTCATTTGTAATGAAGAAAACGGAAGGTCAGTTACTAGATAATCGTCTGAAGAACATCTCTGCAAAATATCTCGTCAATAACTTCAAAAACAAGGCTGAAAGTACCAAAAAATGAATATCAAAAATCGATTCATGTATCCATAGGCGATATTTCATTTTTTGGTACTTACAGCCTTGTTTTTGAAGTTATTGTCAAGATATTTTGCAGAGTCATTGTTCAGATGATTATCTAGTAACTGACTTTCCGTTTTCTTACATAAAAATGACTTTCGGCCTGTAATTTCAAATTTGACATCAATCGAACGGTAGCGCTCTGGTGGCAGAAATCAGCACTGAACGCTGAAGAATCACCTTAAATCATTTTTGACAAGTTTGCAGTCCTTCATCCTGAAAACAGAAATTCTAACAAATTTTTGCTAATTTTCTAACTTCAGAAAAAATCATAAAAGTTCAATGAAATTGCTGAATATGTGGTTAACCAACTACAGATGAGTCAAAACTGACCAAGATTTTTGTCCTAGCGGAATCATAAGGTATGATTATGGTTATATGAGGCTCATTTGAACTTCTTCCAACGCGTTCGAAATTTCACTTTACGCATGGTAAATGTGAAACAAATGTGCCCTAGGAGGAGAACCAGGGTGGTTAGAGGGCGTTTACATTTTTTAGGGGTTTTCATCAGTCACTTTTACAAACTTAAATTTTGACTGTCCCGAACCCACTCGAACCAACAGCCGCAACAAATGACTGGTCAAATTCATTTGTAAATAAAAGTACAGAGTTTGTGAAAAAAAGTAGTAATAGTAGTAAAGTCCAGCCGTCCAAACACGTGGTTCGTTATGCTGATATTTCACAGCGAACGACTGGACTGCATAAAAAAAGAAGGGGTAGGAAAGACAATCAAAGTATTCTCAAAACAAAGGATGGGAAAGAGGAGAACAAAAAAACAAGAAAGTCCTTCCATGTTTTGTAATAACAAAGAAACGACAAAATTTTACCGATGCCAGAGCTGGCTCCTGTGATGACTGCGACGGTTCCCGAGAGATCACGCCCATGCAAAATTTGCAGAGCACAGGTGGAACCATCATACTTTTGCCGAATGTCCGTTGGAAATTCTTTCTCTTCCATTGCAAAGGCCAGACGAGGGTCGGTGAACGTCACCGTGTTCTTCAAAGTGTCTATGTACAGTATTTTACCATTTCCATCAACTTTCTTTTCCCATCCATAAGGCAATTCTATAAAAAGACAAACGAAAATCAAATCGGGAAGCAACTACACTGCTTTTATATGATGCATATGGGACAGCATATAGGATTATAAAGCTACAGCCTCTTTTCTTGATTCAACCATGTAGAACAGCGGTTCCCAACCTTTTTTGGTCGCAGACCACCAATTGAACGATCGGTGGAGGCCACGGACCACCAACTTGAAAAAATGAACAATCGATTACCTTTTTCCTTTTTTTCTTTGACAATGGAGGGAGGAAGTAAAAACTAACCTACCCTGCTATTTTAAATACAGCCACCGGCTGGGAACCGCTGAGATCATTATTAAACAAAAACGATAATTGAAAACTTTCAATTTTGAAATTAATTTTGAATTTAAAAAACCAAAAAACGAAAACCTCGAAGGAGGAATTTTATAAACTTATAAAAATTTAGGTTGTGACTCGTTCAAATGATAACTTCATTTTTATTTTTTTTTGCTACCTAAAAAAATACTGGTCACAAATTCAACGTTTCCGCTTTCGGGCAAAAAATATGGTAAAAATTTGGAAAGGTCTTCGCTGACCACCAAAACTTGGTCCACTGACCACCGGTTGGAAACCGCTGATGTAGAACCAACTTAATTCTGACAATTCGACAAAAAGGCTCTTGCAAACTTTGTTAAATGGTCCAGTTTGATGTAGAAAGCAGCACACTAAAGAAGTCTAAAATTCAGTAATAAACTAGGAAAACAGCTGTAACAGCAAAATCGTAATAGGGGAGCTGCGAAGGTATCAAGGGAGAGTCCCATCTAATTTGTCACTTTCTCTACAACAACACAGAGATATGCCTCAAATTAGATTGGAACCTTACATGATACCTGCGCCGCACTGCCAATAAGTCAGATTCTGAGAGTGAATTTTAAGATATTTTAGTGTACTCAATTGACATTTTAACAGATTTTTATCCCAGGCTCAACTCTTCAATCACCTATAGCAAAAGTTTGCAAGAGCCCCATTGACATATTCAGGTCATTCGGCTTGTGAAAATTTGCTTTTTACTCTAAGGCTATTAGCAAAGGCACTTGCTGATGCAAAACGATTTATTGCAGACTTCTTTCATTAATATTGCTGATAGATCCAGGCTCAATAAATTATTACTTCAGTGAATAGTTCTCTAAAGGCCATTTTTTTCCAAAGAACTCTGGCTTGCTAATTGCTTTACACTGATTTGGATCAATTTTGGATATTACTAAGGGTGGTAAAACGTGCTAAACCAGTTAAAGCGCTTTCAAAAAAAAAAATAAGTAGAATCTACATAAAGAACAAGCAGGAACAGTTCCAACACTTAGGAGCATTCTAAAATTCATCGGACTGATTAGCTGATGAAACCGAGATTATAAATAGAATGGAAGGCAAGTCTTAAAATTAATCAATAGATTAACCATTTCTGCACCATTTCTTACCAAAATGATGAATATTTTGTGAAATATGAGCTTTCCAGGTGTAAAAGAAAACTTATTTCCGGTAAACCGGTGTACATCTATTCAACAGAGATGCACTTTCATTTTCACCTGGAAAATACGTAGGTATGTTACAAAATCTTCATTATTTATGTGCAGCTGTCTTTTTTTATGTTGGCAGTCGTTCACACGGAATCTTACGGAGTTTTGCAAACCACCGCAAGCAATTGTGACCATTGGTGGCCGATTTTTACCGAAAATTTGTTTTCACCATTTATGCTCAAATCAATTTCCTCAGCAAGTTGTACCAAGAGGTCAAAAAGCCAAGAAAAAAATGTTTTCCTCATTCCACAGTCGTCTATAAGACTCTTGTAAAATTCTGCGAACGGGAAAAAAAAAAAGAATTGAGAAATGTGGTAGAAACAGTTGATCATCCATTAATTTTAAAATTTGACTACCAGTCTATATGTAATCTCAGTTTCACCAGCTCCCTTGTCTGATGAATTCCAGAGCCCCGGCCTTCACAGTTGGGAAACCACAACTTTTGTCTTTAATTGAACTTAATCTTATAAATGGATCTTAAGTCAAATTTAATAAATATCTTCCGTATGGAAAGAGTGAATATCCCTTAAAAGTAAAAATCAGTTCTTCGCTTTCCAAGGAAGCTAGAATATCCTTGAGTAGAGAATGCGGAAGGAGAAATGAGCGACAGAGCTATGAGATTGGCTGCTTATTTGGATTTGACGTGATCAACAAGCAGAATTTGACTGTACACTGACCTCCTGAAACAATTTTTCGTTTGCCCGTTCTTGGATGGGTCCACTGAGTGCCTTTAGTTGAGTGACTGGAACAAATCAGGGAAAGCTTAAATTATGACTGAGTAAAAAGTGTTGAGGCCATAATGTATGTAGGTACTGATGACACTTCCAGTTATGTTTGACCATTCGCTAGACTGATCACTCGAGTTGAGAGGAGTGACAACTTGATTCGTAGTAGACAGTCCCACGAGAGCTGTTACATGATACATATCCAGATAACAATATTTGTCTTGCCAATTTGACTTAAAGTGGCATAGTTAAGACATCTTTTCATCCTATCTTAAAAACGTCTTGAGTCCGTCCTGTGGTACTGGTTCTAAAGTTGTCTTCCCATTTTGTCTTAAATGCGTCTTTAATCTGTCTTAAATATGTCTTTTGAAGACACCTTGCCTTCTGTCTATAATATTCGGTCTTCCAAAGTGCTTTTTTATAAATCTTTCCATCCAGACTTGTATGTTGTCTTTCATCCATCTTAAATTCTTAAATCTGTTTTAAAGACAGATTTGTATGACATCTTCCAAGCCTGATTTGGGGGGAACTATCTAGAGGTGGTTTGAAGATGTCTTGAAGACGGATGTAAGACAAGTTACCAGTCTTCAAAGACGTGTTTAAGACAGATTGATGATGTTTTCTGCCAACTGGGAGTTCAATTAATCCAGCACAATTAGTCAGGTTATTTTAAAATGCACAAATTCATTTCTGCATTTTAAATCTTCCCCTGACCATTTCTTTCTGTAGACAATACGGAGTTGACACACTTCAATGAAATATTTCCGAGAGTTTCAGGCATAGTCCTGGAAGCTGATTACAGATGATCGTGTCGAGATGGTAATCAGTGGCATTAGTCCTTTTTCAAAAATTTGTCGCAACTTGCGTTACACATGACCCCATTAGTGGAATTTTTTACTTTTGTTTACTAAAATTCAAGAAAAGTTCAGGTTAAGCGTAATGCGTGTTGCTTTAAATCATCAACGCAGGCCTTGTGCGACTGCTTCTGCCTCCAATCAACCACTGGCTCAAGTGTAGCGAGGCCAATATAATTGACAGTTATAATGCGAAGTCAACGGTAGGCCAACAATCACGACAATGCACTTATCAGTCGCAATTAGTTACGATAAAACTTGAGTAGTGTTCGAAACAATCTCACTTACTCTCCTGCGACCCCCATGTAAATACATCTCTTTCTCGTCTCGAAATTCGTATACAGGGTTTCGTTTAACGACATAATTATCAAAATTGCAGTAAAATGCATCAAGTACCTAATTAATATGTGCCTAACAATTTCTCAAAAGATGTCTCAATAAACGATTTCTGAAGTGAGAGTGAGATAGCAGTACATGAGGGTTACATGAGAGCGAGAGAGACAGTTTGTCTTTGTTTGCAACGCTCATTGCTCATTATCTGATGATATCATCACCAAGTCATCACTAAAATTGTCTATAAGAGGATGATGATGGGTGAACTGCTTTGACGCATTTAAAATACCGCATCTAAATTTGTAGGAAAGAGACTGTTGGTGGAAAGAAAAGAGGAATGGACTTACTTGACATAATAAACACTTCCATCAACAGTAGCTCGTTCTTCCCAACCTGAGGGTAGCTCATCCTCACTGTCCGAATCGGGCAAAATAGCTGCCATGAAGATGTGAGTTGAGGGCTAGTGAGAGAGGAAAATAAAAAAGGAGAAAAAAGTCAATTAATTTCCAAAGAATTTCCGAGACGATTACATTTAGGAGGTCTACAGAGTAAAGTGAATCGTCTCTCTCACCGGTTATCACTAGTTATCACTACAGTCGCTGTTATCGAGATTCCACCCTTCCACCTGCTGATTTGTTTACGTCCAGTCTGTACTGTTTATGTTTACGTTTCTACTAACAAGTATGAAAACATCTGAGGTAATTCAGAGAGGAAAACTTTTTCAGGTCATACATTCAACATCACACACATCACACTTGACGTAAGCGAATCCAAAAACGTGCTCACAGTCTTTAGCTGGTTATTATTTTCCCTTTATCTCTGGTTGCTATCGCTTATTTTCTTTCGAAGATCTGTGATTTCTTCTACTATTGAGCTATTTTATTTGTTTTTTTTCTTTTTTCTTTTAGCTACTCAAAGTAATTCACCTTTCCAATTTAGTTCCTCATATTTCAAGCGTAAACTCATTGAATAACCTTGATTTTTATCTCCACTTGTGTTGATGCTTCTTATCACCAGTGCTTTTTTTTCATTGAATAAGTTCAGGTGCTGGGAGACTACTTTCCAGTCGATCCCAATAATGTAATCCGTGCATTATCATCGTTTGAAATACAATGTTTGCATCTGTAGTTTTCCAAATTTGTTTCAAAAAAGGCATATCAAGTAAGTCAGAGTTTTGATTGAATACTGGTAGCTATGAATTTTCTTACGCAGAGATAATGTCTCAACTTTTTAATTTTGGTTGTGGGTTTTCTCTATTTCTTGTCAGACATGGGTACTTACATCAAATTTTCGGCTGAAAAGTCTTCTCATAATTTTCCTCATCGCATCAAACTTCATTACATAATTTGCTTGCTTATGTTTCAAACGATGTGAGTAGGGTGGTTATGAATGAATTTCCGCCTGAGTAGTTGGGGGATAGAAACCTCTATAGTTATCTTATCTTTTGTTTGATGCCTAACCTTATCATGATTTTTTTCTAATTTTTTAATTAACTTTTGCATGATTACGATTGACCGTATGACCTGAATTTCTCCCTTTTACTACCTATCAAGTTTTTTAATACGCATTTGTCTTATCTTCAAATGTTTCATTCAGTGTGCGAATGATAAACACACTCCATTAGAAGTTTTCCTTCTTAAATGTAATGTTAAATCTATCAAGGATAATGTTTTCTTGCTGATTTGTTAATTTATTGGAAGGCAAAAATATTATGTCAGTGAAGAACATGAGAGTTTTGCTTTCGCATGATAACAGCCTAAAGGAATTAAGTGATCTAGCTGCTTAGAGTAGATACAGGTTAATTTATGGATTTTGATAAGCAGCATTCACATGTTGTTAAAACAAAAATAAGCATTAATGAGTAGTTGGTTCCACCTGCACATCAAAGTAGCTTGATGCCTCAGACAGAAATACAAACCTTCTCCAGTCAAAACACATCAAATGGTCGGAAAGGAACATTTCATTTTATTTTGGAATGTTCTGACTGCCTGTTATTGTTTTGGTAAGGAGGAAGTTCCTGTTTGAGTATGGTGTGATGTTACTCAAGTTTCCTGTGATGATTTGTGTTAAAAGCTACGCTTGCTCCATCTCCAATGTTAAAAGAATTGTTAAACTTCTTTATTTTTCAGTGATTTACTGACAAGATTTTGATCATGTAACTCTGAACTTCGCTTCACCAAGCTTTGAGTGCTTTTTGTGTTCTAGCGCTATCTGAACATGATTCCTAAAACTACAAAACTGGCATGATAGAGCAGGACTATTTTGAGTATAGGGTTAGAACTGACAAGTTGCGGTGCCTGCTTCCAAATCTCATGGAAGCGTATCGGTGAGCAGTGGGTTAGCACAGAGTGGGGTAGCACCACTACGTGTCAGAACCTGATTCTTAAAATACTCCTGCTCTAGCAAATCAACTATTTTGATCTCCACCGTTTGCTGTTAGATGGCGTTGACTTATGGAGCAGCCCTTGTAAAATCAACAGCCAATTATCATTTTTTGAGCTTATGTTGGTACTCCCTGTAAAGAGTTTCCATCAAGAAACTTAAGGTTTAACTGACCCATCAGTACTTACGATGAGTATTTAAATTTTCTTAGATGCCAAATTTGAATTGAACTTGAATTAACTTAAGCAAGTTGTCTCTCGCCTCAGCAGTATTATTGTTTGTAGCGGGTTTTTTCCATCGCCCTCTTTTACAATACATTGTTCTCTCGCCAACCCTTACTCTCTTTTTTAAAAGAATATTTGCAGCTTCTCTTTACAATCAGTTAATCGTTTTCATTTTATTACAGAAATGGATGTGGCAAGAAGTATCTCCAATGATTCTTCATGGCTAAAGAAAGCTTTGATCTTATCAAAAATGACTCGCTGGGAGTTGGAGAGACTGAACTACCCGGATTTGACAGACAATCAGTTCACGGATGCGCTGAAGAAACGGGGCTCGGATATTAAACGACTAATTTCCTTTCATGATTCTCAAAAACAGGTCGAGAACACTGTCACAACAACTCTGCAAGATTTGAAGATCGAATCAAGAACAGTCAACAGGTAATCTATCTATTCCTGTTTGATGCAACTTCAGAACTCCCAAATATTTTGAACTGAGAAACAGAGCTACTAACCCAGTTAGCAAAACACGTCTTCCAACTGTCTTAAAGGTGTCTTAGAAGACAAGTAAGCTGTCTTAAATGCGTCTTAAAACAGTCTCCAGCTTCCCCCAAATCGGTCTTTGAAGACGTCTTACAAACCCGTCTTTGAAGACATCTCACAAATCTGTCTTAGCAGACGTCTTACAAATCCGTCTTTGAAGACGTCTTACAAATCCTTCTTTAAGACGGATTAAGACAACTTTAAAAATCGTCTTATTAATCCATCTTAGAAGACAGATTTATGACGGAATAAAGAGGCTTTATATGTATTGATGAAAAGACATCTTAAGAGACCACTTGAGAAGTCAGATTAAAGATGGAAAGCAAGGTGTCTTCAAAAAACAAATTTTAAGACAGATTAAAGACGCATTTAAAACAAGATGACAACAGGGGGCAACAAGTTCAGTTTGAACGGCCTTTGAACTCGTCTGAACTGGTCCCACTTAATAAGTAAATTAAAAAGATGGAATAAAAAAAAAATTGCTGTAAATTTTCGCTTACCATAGAATTTTGAAAATGTTGGAAATCAATGCTCTATCAGGGCTACAGTATTGCCAAAGGCACACGTCAATTTTATTTGAACATTCATTTCTTTTAGGAGCAACAGAAGGTGGTTTACAATTACTTCTGTTTCATGTAATGTAGATCGATGGATCGACAAATTGATAGATTTAATTAATTAATTGAAATAAAAATTAAAATTAATGCATAATTTCCTTTTTCATTCTCTAGATTGACTTATAAAGAGGAAGATGTGGCTTGGGCTGATGCTATAATACCGGTTGGTGGAGACGGCACGTTTTTAGTTGCTGCCAGTAAGGTACTGGATCGAAAGAAACCGGTCATTGGTTTTAATTCTGATCTTAAACATTCCAAAGGTCATTTGTGTCTACCAAAAAACTGCTCGCTGAACCCTCACACAATTAAAGAGACTTTGGAAAAACTGAAACAAGTAAGATTTTTTATAGAGTTCCTAAGATTCAAGCTCTCCATCTTATGTTTCATTATATTTAATTAGATGACTTTCTGCAAAAGAGAACCAACTTTTCTGTGTCTGCAGAAACGAACCAACTGCTTTGGGTTTCCTATGTAGTTGATTCCCTTTTGCTAACACGGAATAGTTAGTTCCCCTCTGCAGAAAGCTGTCCAAGTAAACCAGTGCTGCTGTTTGTGTATATTTAATGACATTTTTTCAATCTACGGACGATTCCACTGGTTGAGAAAAGATTACACAGTTCAGTTCAGCTATTAGTCATTAGCTGAACTGAACTGTGTAGTCTTCTCTATAGAGTGTAGAGTGTTTTCTATTGAGTGTAGTCTTTTCTCAACCGGTGGAATCATCGGTAAATTGAAAAAATGTCATTTTGTGCAATACCAGTTGTAATGCGTAATGCACAAAAATACTTGCATTAGTAATCTTTTCTCAATGGGGCTATTGCACACTTTTGCTATAAGCGATTTAATAGACAATTATAGCGTAAAAACCTCCAAAAATAACGATGGCGGCACTAAAAACTTCCAAAATCCACTCCTAAACTCAATAAACGCAGTTATTTGCGGGAGCGTAATGGTGGCCGAAGGCACGAACAATGGGAGATTCCCATCTAACAATTCTGAAACTCCATCAAGAAGTGACCAATAAGAGACTACTTTCATTTGACTCTGGTGTCACTTGGTGTTGCGGTACCATTCATCGGATGTGGATCATCACTCTGATGACTAATTACTCTATGAATCATCCTTGTCAGCATAGAAAGAGTGACGAAATTAAGATAGGAATCTCCCATTGTTAGTGCCTTCGGCCACCATTACGCTCGCGCAAATAACTGCGTTTATTGAGTTTAGGAGTGGATTTTGGAAGTTTTTAGTGCCGCCATCGTTATTTTTTGAGGTTTTTACGCCATATTCGACTATTAAATCGCTTATAGCAAAAGTCTGCAATAGCCCCATTGGTGGAACTGCAGTCAAATTATTAAAATATCTGCACGGTTTTTACTAATATTTTCTCAACTGGTGGGATCATCAGTGAAAAAATGCCATTAAATATACACGGTACGGCAGCTCTGAGTTAGACTACTGAATCATCACACTTTTTGATTCGTGTATGCGAAGAAAAGCTCTTCAATGAAATATTTTTGTGAAGTCTGCTATAGCAAACAAGTATTTATGCATTTGGTGATTTGGGGGGGGGGGAGGAGGGATAAGAAAAGGAGAGTTTTTTGTGAGAGAAGTTTGTGAGAATTAATTTGATGACTGTTTCATTTGTCCTTGCTTGAAATCCTTGAGAATTTATGAGCATTAGTGATGCTCAGCACATGGCCGGCAGCACCTCTTCTCTTGAAAGCCAAAGGTGACAAATTTCCATCGTGTAATTAGAAAAGTTTTTAAAAAAAATAATTATAAAAGTATTTTCAAATATTTTTTTTACAGTAAATTATCGCAATCCTTTTTCTGAATACTCTCAAAACCTTTGAAAAATAGGACAGATATTTTCATAAGGCTATCAGAGATTATCAAATGGCGCTAGAGCTGAAACGAGTTGACCATCACCAATTTAGATTGTTCTACCGTAACGTAAGAGGATCTCTCTATTGGTTTAAAACTTTTATAACCTCTCTGTCCCATTTTTTTCTTTTTATTCAGGGTCAATTTACATGGATGTTTAGAACTAGAATCCGCACTACTTTGAATGGAGACGGAGAACCTCCTGTCGAGCTTCATTATAGACGTAGGCAAGTTTTGTTTCTTTTATTCTCTTTATTTTTGTAAGAAACTAAGTATGTAGCTCTCATGAAACTTAAAAGTAAATCTTTATGTATGAATAGACCTAAGGTAAATCTCCTCACTGTTGTAGTTCCAGATTCACCTATAGATGGTGCTAAGTATACGCGTTTGGTGTTCGATTAACCCATTGACAAGTACAGTAAACCTCAAATTATCCGAACTATTGTGGCAGTTGGCCAGTTTGGCTAACGGAAAGTTTAGGTAATCTGCAGTCCATTACTGATAGTTACTATTTTACTATTTTTCGTGAAATGACTGAAAAGTTAATTAAAATACTGTAAACTACTTTAATTTTATTCTTAAAACTTTGTGCTCGATATATACATTTTACGACTGAGTTCTTGGAAATTTGATCAACGTTTCCCTATTTAAAATAATCCGTTTTACAAATTTGGTGTAATGGAAAACGAAAGGGCTGTCTGAGATGTGTCAAGTTCCTTTGTGACCGGCAAGTGAAAGTGAGAAATATGTATCGATAAAAGACTAAAGAGTTCAGATAATACGGATTTCGGATAATCCGAGGTTTACATGAAGAAGAACGAGAAGAAGACGAGTCTGACTCATTCTTGGTCTCTCGGGACAGATATGCACAGACGAGTCTTACTCGTCCAGTTACAAAGCAACCTGTACTGTATTTACCAGGGGTGCAAAATGTGCCCGATCTAGCGATCCGCGGATCGCGTGAAAGTGAGGAAATTTCTAGAAAAGTGAGGAAATTTGTCCAAATATTTTTGTTTGTTTTTGTTTTTGTTTTGTTTTTAATAATGGCAAGAAGGATTTCCCAGGAAAATAGTGTAAAAAATGAGAAAATATAGGTCATTTTGAGTATATAGGGTGTTGAAATGTTAAAATAACCAAAAAAAAAGTCATCATTTTCAAATTTTTGTGAGGAAATTTTTTAAAATCCTGTGAGGAAATAAGTCATGGATCGCGTGAAACTTCCGAAGTTTTGGAACATTTTGCACCCCTGGTATTTACTAGGTACAGTATTTTAACCTGGCAATATTCTTTCGAACTGATATGGTTGATTTGTTCCTTTTTCTTAAATTTCATATTTTGTTTGAATATTTACACTACAGTGGAACCTGTTTATAACGGAACCTGTTGGTAGCGGAGACCTGATGTTAACGGAAAATTTTGCCGGTCCCGTGGACCGTTTTTCTCCATCCGCTAAACTTGCTGATAACGGAAACCTGATATTAACGGAAAAATGTGCCCGCCCCGTGAGTTTCCGTTATAAACAGGTTCCACTGTATTATTGTTTGTTTTGTTTTATGGGAGGGTAAATCTTTATTATTATTTGTTTTCAGGAATCTTTATCAACCTCGGCATGAAGTCGAAAGTGGGAACAAGTCGCCAAAGACTGTAGTTCTACCCGAATTGGCTTTGAACGAGGTGTTTGCTGGTGAACTTTTGTCTGCAAGAGTCTCGAATATCGAGTTGAAAGTTGATGACGAGGAAGAACTTCCTGTGAAATGTTCCGGAATGATGGTCAGCACAGGGACTGGCTCCACGTCTTGGCATTACACCCACAACCAATTAGCAACGCAAACTGTTCGCAAACTCCTGTCATTTGCTGGTGCTGATCCTAATAAAGCCCACGAAGTCGCAAGTACCTATAACGCGCATCTTATTTTCAATCCAGGTAAAGACTAGTTCATTATTATAAACCAAGTTACTCTGCAAGGGCCCAATACTCTATAGTGTGCCAGAGGAAATCAAAGGGGACTATGGTGAGAGGGTGTTAAAAATGACGTTGCTAGATGGATAGAAGAGAAGTGGTCTTATAAACTGGAGGAATAATAGACTAGGCACTGTGACTTTCAAAAGGAAGTACCCTGATTGAAAATGAATAGTCCATTCAAATGTAAGAACCAGCAAAAATCACGAAAATCACACTGAGAAAGTTTAAAGTTCAGTGATTAAACCTACATAACTAAATAAATGGCAAGATCGTAATGGCGGTTCGACGCAGATATCATGGGAGATTCCTGTCTAATGTGCCACTTTCTCTTTGGAAACACAAAAGTATGTCTCAATTTAGATAGGAATCTCCCATGATACCTGCGTCGAACCGCCATTAAGCTCGATTCTGAGAGTGAATTTCGTGATTTTTTAGTGTACTCATCCTCGTTTTGACAGGTTTATATGCAAGAATTAATTCTTCAATCCCGTATAGCAAAAGTTCGCAAGAGCCCAATTTGTTAAATAAACTATTCTATTATATTTTCAGAGGACACTCGCCTAGGATTCACTATCCGAGATATCATCGAAGAAGACCCTTCGCACAGACCTAGTGGTTTTGCTAGCAAAGTTACAATGAAATCAAAATGTCTCGATGCTAGTCTTGTCATAGACGGCGGAATGTCGTACAATTTCAACGAGGGAACGGTCGCTACATTCGAAACACGTCCGGAAGACGCACTGAAAACAGTTGTCCTCCTACCTTAGCAACCCTCTCAATGTACTCGTATTACCCTCAAATCTTGGCTTTGTGTATTGTTTCTCAGGCAGCCAGCTGAATTCTTTATCTCGGTCATTCTTGTGAATGCAGAACATAATTTATTTGCCTCTGAAGAAGAAGACGATGAATCTATTCATCTACTTTTGCTCAGTCTTTCGGTTCAGGCATCTGGTTCCTTCAAAAAGAGGAACCTTGTAAAGATTTGCTTTCCATAAAATCAGTGTTGCCAAATCTTGCGGCTTTTCCCAGAAAACATAGAATACAAGAATACAAGAATACATAGAAAAAGCTGCAGGATCTAGCAACACTGTATAAATAAAATAGGTTTGAAGAAATAACTAGTGGAAGATAGCTTGAAGCAGCTAGTTTTTGCCTGTCATCTTGCTGAAAGTATGTCGGTTTGTGTAAATAGTAATAATAATAATAAAAAAAAAGCCTTGTGTATTAGGACGTCTCATCCTTTTTTTGATGGCAAGTCATCCCAGGAATCAAGGAACAATGGAACGTATGTTTCACAGTTTTGTGTAAAATAATTCATCAAAAGTTTGTGCTCAAAATTTGTATAATTTTCAACAGAGTGAAGCGTTGATTACACGATCAAATTAATTGCACAATCATCTAATCCGTGTGGTTATTGGATTTGATAACGACTGAAAAATTTACAATTGTAAAGTTCAATGTGCAATACGAATATTGGATTTTTACTGAATAAATCTCTTGTTAGATCAAATCATCAAATTTATTGTGAAGAGTCAAAGATTTGTTTGTCTGGCTACTATTTTGTTTGTTGAAAAGGTTTCATCATCTGCAAATCCTGTTTCCTTCTCCAATTTTGGCCTTCAAATACTTCTCGAAGATTTTATTTTATCAATCTTTCTCTCTTTATTTTCAAAATGCTGAGATGAACTTGTCAACTTTATAAACCTTGATTATCCAATTTTGAATGTAACTTGAAAATTTGCAATTGTACATTTTATTGTTTATTTATAGGATTTTGGTAGTAGGCAACAGTAGCATATTGTTGATCCAATAAATTCTAAAATGGGTTCAACCCGGGTTTTTTCTTTCTCTTTTTACCATCACAGATTTAGAGCTAATAATTTAAAACTGTGAATTAATTTTATATCGTAGTCTCAACCTCAGTCTCAAACTCCCAAGAAAATCCCCCTTCGGCTCTTCCGCAACACTTAAACCAAAGAATTTATCAAATTTATTTCAGAATTTAAGGTTATGAAATCAGAGACAAACAAGCCAAGGCCGTGCAAAATACCCATTAGAATCTCCATCATGGCTGCATCTTTCATGATGTCTTCAAAATTACGTTCAACAAAATTCCTGTGTGGTTATAGCCTGGTTGTGTCTTTTGCAATCTCGATTGGCATGTGCAGAGGCGAATAGAGACCCAGTGCAAAGCTTGCAATGGGTGTCCACTTTTCTAGCTCAATCTTAACCAGGACTCATCATAACAACAGCCAACAGTCGCCTACTGTTGACTGATGAGCCTAAAAGGGAAGGTTTAGATTCGTCCACTAATATACCGAGAGCGTGGTTTGAATTCACCAAGCAAACAAAACCGGTTGCCGTTTTTGGGACCGCGGTCCAATCACAGCCTTTGGTTGAGCTTACCACTCAACAGTAGGTGAACATTTGTTGTTGAAGCCAGTGACTCCCAAACGAAATTGGAGTGTCCAACTTGTCTCACTCTTTTAACATGGGAAACAAAGGGTGTGCTGTGTCTCTATTTGTCTCTGGGTGTGTGGCTACCTTGAAATGTTTGCCTCATTCTTTTAACAAGGGAAACAAAGGGTGTGCTGGGTTCCTATTTGTCTCTGGGTGTGTGGTTACCTTGAAATGTTTGCCTCACTCTTTTAACATGGGAAACAAAGGGTGTGCTGGGTCCCTATTTGTCTCTGGGCGTGTGGTTACCTTGAAATGTTTGCCTAGCTCTTTTAACATGGGAAACAAAGGGTGTGCTGGGTCTCTATTTGTCTCTGGGTATGTGGCTACCTTGAAATGTTTGAACCAAATCATTGGTGCACCCTTTTTGTTTGACCAACTCAACCACCAGTGGCTGCATACCCATTTAGGATACATGCACGGCCACCATAAGACGCAACGCTGCAGTCTTGACTCTATCAATGATCAGCCATTTGGAAAGGACCCTTTGGAATTAGCACCCTGGATGCATTTAGCATGATAGTGTACCAAAAATGTATCAATAGGATTCACTGTCAGGCCTAAATTTAAAATTGTACTCAGAAGAATGCAAGTCGTAAAATTCAGTTTTCTTTTCTGTGATTAAGATGATATACATTTATAATAATTCTTTCGTACTGTTTACTATCTCTATTGAATTTTTCTCGGCCCTTTTTTCCAATTTTGATAATAGTTAAGTGCTCTTTTCTTTGTTATTGTTGCCTTTTTGTTTTCTTTCTTTAGTAAATTTTTCTTTGATTTTTAAGCGTTTTCTTCATTTTTCTATTGCAGTAAATGTGGTCGTAACTGTTTCAAGGGAATACCCCACAAACACTTTCTTGCATCAAACTTAATGTGGGGGGGCAGGGGCCCTAGGCCCCCTTACATTTACTGGGGGAAACCCCCACACCCCCTTTAATATTCTGGGGGGATCCCCAGACCCCCCTACAATATTCTGGGGGAGAACCCTAGACCTCCCCTCAAGGGGTTAATTTTACAGTTACGCAGCTGGTTGCAGAATGTTTTGGAAAGTTTTAATGAAAATTCAAACACCTATATTTGAAACATTCCAATTTATTCCTATGTTTACCCATTTTTCTGTTGGTTTTAATGGAAACCTTTTATCAGTGGCGTCACGTGAAATTTGGCAACAGTGTATTCTATCCATTTAAACTCATGCAAAAGATCAAATTCAGGGGGTGCACAGTGCACAAGGAAAATTCGATATATTTAATGAGTTTAAATGGAGCAGTTGCATTGTTGCCAGATGGTACGCGACGCCACTGCCTTTTATCCTCCATAACTTGCTTAGCATTTAACCCTTGTGAGCCTAAGGTATTTCGGTAACACAAAGGACTAAGGGGGGGTATTTTTGTACCCCAAGGATATTTTCATGCAGCACAGTCAGTATCAATAATTTTGAAACTTTAATGGATGGATTATGTACTTAGTACCCTAAGAGAGTAATTTATGTGAAATTTGAGTAAATTTTTGCTATGTTGCCAAATTTACACCTACTTTTAAAAAAAATGTCAAGATAAAAAAAATGGAAAAAATGAAATGAGGTACCATCTTATTTTTCCATTTTTGATAAATTTCCAATTTTTTTTCAATGATCTGACTTAATATTCTTAATCTACATAAAATTTCCGTAAAATTCACTGTAATAGATGGTTCCAAACTTAAAACTGGCAGGACGAAGGGGGGAATATTTGTTCCCCAACACTTTAAATTTCTATAATATCGACAAAAATTCATAAAAATTAATGAAATTTGGTGGACGTGTTCTAAGTATCCTAACTTAAAATGTCATGAAGTCCCAAAAAAATTTGAGCAGTTTTGACAAAATGGCGTCAAAAAAACTGGCCTGGGGTACAAATGTACCCCCCCTTAGGCTCACAAGGGTTAAAAGAAGTTGTTTCATCGCCCATAAGGAATAGGCTGTGAATGGATTGCCTTCATTTTTTCAGGGCTGATAGAGCTATACACGGGGAGTCTAAATGTGGCCTATTTTTTATTTTAGCCCTCTTAGAACTGGGGGGGGGGTCAAAGGTAAAACGGTTTTTCGGCCATAATTTATGAATGGTTAAAGATAGCAAAACGAACTTTTCTTTAAACGAGAGATCTTTTAAAGACCTATCTTTTGATGAGTATGATGTTTCAAAAATATTGAATTTTAGTTGAGTTATTGTAATTTCAAAATTTTGGAAATTCCAAAAAATTAGATTTTTGAATTTTTTTCATATGCGGATTGCACTGAGGAAAACAAAGAACTGTCTCAGAGAATGTCCTTTATTTTCCGGTTAAAATGAGCTATAGTTCGTTTTCGGGAAATGATTTGTCTTCGAGTTATGAATTTTTAAAGTGTCAAAAATCGCTATTTTTGCGTTCTCAGCGGCAGCGACGAGGCCGGAAAAACTCAGTTCTCCACATGTAGTTTAACAAAATTCAATGAAAATCAGGTTAGAGGGGTTATTGAGGTCGCAAATTTCAATTCTGCCGTCAGATTTGAAGAATTTTGAAATCCAAGATGGCTGCCGACCTCTATATACTCGGTTGCCATCTTGGATTTCAAAATTCTTCAAATCTGACGGCAGAATTGAAATTTGCGACCTCGATAACCCCGCACAACCAATTTTCATTGAATTTTGTCAACTACATGCGGATAAATGATTGCTTCCGGCATCGTCGCTGCCGCTGAGAACGCAAAAATAGCGATTTTTGACACTTTAAAAATTAATAACTCGAAGACAAATCATTTCCCGAAAACGAACTATAGCTCATTTTAACCGGATAATAAAGGACTTTCTTTGAGGCAGTTCTTTGTTTTCCTCAGTGCGATCCGCATACGAAAAAAATTCAAAAATCTAATTTTTTGGAATTTCCAAAATTTTGCAAATACAATAACTCAACTAAAATTCAATATTTTTGAAACAACGTACTCATCAAAAGATAGTAGCGAGAAAGTAAAAGTTTATAGGATGGCAATATTTTTCCCTAGCAGTAGCCCTGTGCCCTGTTTTTATTATCATTGTGTGTTTAGGTTTTTTGAGGAAAGGGGGTTCTTTCAAGCTATAGTTCGGATACGCTAACATAGGTTAGTAGGGGAGACCGGGGTTATCTGGATCAGCGCGGGAATCTTCGAGGGAAAAAGGGAATTTTTCATTTTGACGGTGCAGTAGGTTGGTAGTAGTACTAAGGTATATTTTCAGCGAGTAAATTTTCAGTGATTGTTTATACTAGCTCAGAAACGCTTACACGCTTCCAAAACGCATCCCGCGCGCTCCCCTCGATTGGCGTGTGCGCGCGCTTGCGCATGGTAGCTCACAAACGCTTCCAAAACACATCCCGCGCGCTCCCCTCGATTGGCGTGTGCGCGCGCTTGCGCGTGGTAGCTCACAAACGCTTCCAAAACGCATCCCGCGCGCTCCCCTTGATTGGCGTGTGCGCGTGCTTGCGCACGGGAGCTCAGAAACGCTTCCAAAACGCATCCCGCGCGCTCCCCTCGATTGGCGTGTGCGCGCGCTTGCGCATGGTAGCTCAGAAACACTTACACGCTTCCAAAACGCATCCCGCGCGCTCCCCTCGATTGGCGTGTGCGCGTGCTTGCGCATGGGAGCTCAGAAACGCTTCCAAAACGCATTCCGCGCGCTCCCCTCGAATGGCGTGTGCGCGCGCTTGCGCGTGGCAGCTTAGAAGCGCTTACACGCTTCCAAAACGCATCCCGCGCGCTCCCCTCGATTGGCGTGTGCGCGCGCTTGCGCCTGGTAGCTCAGAAACACTTACAAGCTTCCAAAACGCATCCCGCGCGCTACCCTCGATTGGCGTGTGCGCGCGCTTGCGCATGGTAGCTCAGAATCGCTTCCAAAACGTAACCTTGGCACCAGTCGTATAAATGAAAAGAAAACATTTTTTTAATAAACATTTATTATTGTAACAAGCAAAACAAATGGGGGGGGGGGTTGAGGGAAGGGGAGGGGTCAAATTTCAAATTTTCCTCCGGATAACCTCTCCCCCTCACCATCTAACTTCATTTTGTCATTATATAAAATATTGAATTTGTAACTTTATTTTTCTTTTCATTTTACAAGTGATTCAGATAGCCCTGATACAGGTGATCCAGATAGCCCCAGGGATGATCCACATAACCCCGGGTAGGGGCTATCTGGATTAAAATGGATTTTTGTAAAAAACTGGTTCTAGCACTAAAGATAAACAATCTGGATATCTGGTTCATGAAGAATTATTTTGCTTAGAGTATCCTGAACTAATATTTAGCACCAGTTTCTAGATTGTGTGCTTCTCTTTCTTTGCAGAGAAGCAAACAAAAACCCTGATCCAGATAACCCCGGTCTCCCCTAAGTCATAGTGATGGGTCGAATCCAAAATTTTACCGAATCCGAATGCGAATCCTAGATTATAACACCCGAATCTTCGAATCCGAATCCGAGTCCTGAACCATCGCGAATCTTCCTCATTTGCAGTATTTTCAAATAATTTTCTTTAGAAACCCTACTATTTACTTTTCTATCTATGTAGAATCATCAAAAAGCATACATTTTTTTTTAGGTTTGGACTCAGGTTCTGTGTTAAGTATATCACCAAAAAGTGATTGTAAAGACAGTTTTGATCTGGTAACTCATTGACTCATTCATTTACCATCATATCTCATGTGTAGTCGGTTTATTTGAGTCAACATTTTCGGGAGGGGTAGGACAGTAGGACGTAGGTGTCATCTAGAGAACCATTTCTAGGGAGCAGAAATTTGCAAATTCCAAGCGGAATGGACAGAAATTTAAAAACCGTTGAACGAAGCCATTTTCTCTGAGGGTTCCGAGGGATGGATATTTCGGTCGCGTGTCTCGGCAGTAAGTAATCTTAGAGCATTGGGATTTCGATAGTCCGTTTTTCGGTTGGATTCACTGCCGGAATACTCCCGCGGGTCGTATTGCCATACGCGGAGGGTACGCGCGCGGGTAACTTCGCCTTCCGCGGAGGATACGCGCGCGTTCGTATTTACGCGACTTTTTGAAATCTCGATCGGATTCGGGATTCGGATTCAGATTCGAAGTCGTGATTTCAGCGGACCGAATCCGAATCTTCATGAGGATTCGGTCGAATCCCGGCTCCATCACTAGTCGTGTTAGCTTCTTTGTGAAAACTAGAAAAAATAACGTTTAGGACTCTCAAAATCTCCAAGATGAATTAGTTGGCTTTCCAAAAGCCTCCAAATATACCAATGTAATGGGGTCGTAACATGAGTCCCATGGGCGGTTCCTTATTGAAATGCATTACTTTTCCTGTTCTCACAAGTATACTAGGAAAAGCCGTACTTTGCTTGCCATTGTGATGGCGATTTTGATTTGTTTTTGGCATAGATATGTTTTGTCGTATTTTAATTCTGATTGCATGCTTAAAATTTACTCACTTTGGTTCTGTTTTTTAACCACTGTTAACTTTTTAGTCCTTCAAACGACTAATTCTGAAGTTTTTTTATAGAAAGTTTTGACATTAGATGGCCATTGCGGTTTGGCACCTCAGAAGATGGTCAACCGCGATGGCCATCAACATTAAATGCCAACAAAGAAATTTAGAAATTGTCGTTTAAACTACTGAAAATCAAAGTTAGTAGATTTTGAGAATGCAATCAGGATCAAAGTACAGCAAAACGTATTTTAAAAAAGAATCAAAAGCAATAATCGGGTAAACCTGACTATGGTATGCAATACACAATGCACAGAATACCATTCAACAGTCTTTACAAACAAAGCTGTGCTGCTAGTTGCATATTCTGGCAAGGTGTCTTCTTCCCTCCTAGTACATTTACGGAGAAAGTGAACAGTTAAAAAGACTCGCCTATGGTCCATACAATCCATAACTGTGTTTCATACAGTGAAACTATATTTCTCGGTATTACACCATCACTAAAACCCTCCATTTGGAAATTAATTGACACATTTGCATATTTTAGTTGGATTGCTAGAGGGATGAGCAGTGGAAAGTTGTGTTAAAATTTGCAATAAAAATCGAGAGCTTAAGGTGGGTAAATCTAAATTTTTTATTACAATACCAGTACGGTTAAAAAAGTATACAATAAAAGAGTACTTAAACTCAAGATATGTCTAAAATTTGATAAACTACATAAAAAAATAGAGAGATATAAGATAGATAAAATGATCACAAAAAATAATGAGTAAAATTCAATGATTTTCGATTCCTTTCGAAGTAAAATTAAAGTAGAAATGATCTTTCAGTTAATCTTCAATAAAAAGATTTCATACAGGGTTAAAAAATAAAAAAACAAAAAAAAAACAAAAAAAATTTAGGAAATCTCCAGCTGGAAGACCCAAAAAATATCCAGCGTGCTTTTCTAAAGAAATACAAGAAATGCATTTCTTTTGAGGAGCATACTCCATATTTTACCAGAACTCCTTCAGGTATCCCTCTTAATTAAATTTAAAAAAAAAAAAAAAAAAAAAAAAAAATAAGATAGAACAAAAAAATCTACGGAAGTCTTTTGAGAATACTTTCGGAAGAATAGGAAGGCTAAGAGGAACCGTTCAGGGAACTTGAGCTATGATTACAGACCACAGTAGTGGAGTCAGCATTGGAACTGGTATTGTGGCAATCATCCAGACTTAAATCTGTATGATTATTTTGAATTTTCTTCAATACAGTGGACTGATCTCCCATCACCGACTTCTGCGACACCTGAAACAAAACATGTTAATAATGATTAAGTTTAAATTTTCCCAAGTTTGTATTGTAAGAGCTACATGCTGATTATGAAGGATCACGCAGTGATAAGATTGAGTCGCTTTCGAGTGCATTATATTCTTATGAGTGGTTTATCTTTCAAGTTGTCATTCCGATAGAAACCCTTCCATCTCTGCAGAAATTAACCGATGACTCCTGAGCTATCGTGCACACTGGATAGATCCCTGTATAAGAAAGGGTCAAGACACAGGAACAAAATTGAAGAAGAGCGAGAAGGGGTCTATGGAGCCAGGAGGCGTGCCTCTTGTTTACATTTTCATCCAACTATCTTCCTGCCAAAGATTACTTATAAGTGCATACCTGTATAAGCAAAGTATACAAGTACATAAAAGTAAAGTATACATGTATACATGTATAACTGTGTAAGTAATCTTTGCTAGGTTAACTTCAATTCCCATTGGCTTCACAACCTGTTTCAATCCACATTGAAGAGTGATGCGTGAGTTTTATTCTGTTCTGAGCATACTTATTTCAGTTTCAATCACGAATCATCATCAGTTGTAGCATTTGATGTCAAAAATTTCTTTAAAGCTGGACAACTAGGTGACGCAGTGGCAAGAGAGTTAGATAGAAATGTAAACAAGAGGCACGCCTCCTGGCTTCAAAGGCCCTTTCTTCTTTTTCACTTTTCATCAGCCAATCAGAGATGGAACCTCATATGACAATGCTCTTTCATATACAGGGACTCAAGTACACACCACAGAGTGATTGAAGGGCTTCTATTGGAATTCATAATTCAATAAATATACATCACTCGTAAGCGTACAGCATACTCGATATGATTACGATAAAATTACCTTCCTCGGTGGCAAGGTGGGTTAAAACATGGTATGAACAACACAGGTGCTGCAGTGGCTTACGGGGGGAAAAAATCCAATTGGTAGAGATTCATGCTCAAACTAGAAATTTATATTTCTTATCAATTATTGCATTGGGAATGGTTTTTTCATTTTTGGCAAGCATCAAATAAAAGACGAACTGTTCCATTCAGAGGGGCGATCATTTACTTCGTCGATAAACCAATCCTTAAGACCGTCTATGAGTGATGCTATTATGATAATGATATGAAATATGATAAAATGAATATGATAAAACTTGGCGGTTGCTACGGTAACCATCATTAGAGTGTCTGTTATTTAAAGGTCGTTCATAGATGGCTTTAAAAAACGGGCACTTTAACAATGCTTACGATAGCAACCCCCAAGTTTTATAATTATGACCAATAGCATCTACACTCATAGGAAGTCTTAATCGGTTTATCGATAAGACAAATGATTGGCCCCCAGGTTTGACTATTGAGGTGAGGGACAGCGGGGTAGAGCTCATCTAGACAGCATCTTGCTTGGATCATACCGCAGACACTACAGTCCTGCTGTTCAATATCACATCCCCAAAGTCTTTCCTCTATTCTTGCAAATTACACAGTCTAGCCATAAGTTCTGTTAATCGCTATTTTGCCGATAGCAGCCAAACAACTGAAAATAAGTATACAATGCTACATATATTCTGAAACTAGACAAAAAATGCTACAAAATCATGCTACATTTATGTGACGTAAGCACCTGTGCTTTGCGCAACAGGCAGCGATATCTGTCAACGTCGGACTACCGTTAGGCGCGCACTGATAACACTCGACTGCCATAAGTTCTGTTATGCGCTATTTTGCCGATAGCAGCACAACAACTAAAAATAAGTACATAACACTACATATATTCTGAAACTAGACAAAAAATGCTACAAAATCGTAAGTTTATTATATTTTTTCCTGAAAATTTGATGCCCAAAACTTCATTTTCAACCAGGCATAGCTAGTAATTTTGTCGCGCCCAATAGCAACTTGACCTTGACATAAATCAGTGCTTATTGCGGGAAGTACAGGGGCTTACGGCACATGAAAGCAGCATGGTTTTGTAGCATTTTTTGTCTAGTTTTGGATTATAAATAGTGTTGTGTACTTATTCTCAGTCGTTTGGCTGCTGTCGGCAAAATAGCGATTAACAGAACTTATGGCTAGACTGTGTATAACTGAGCCAGATTCTGTTAATACTGCATTGCCTCGAAACGATCATGCGATATAGTTAAGAAAGATTAGGTTAAGTATATTTTGTTTCCACTCACCGATCAAATAGATTCAAGAAATTAATCGTGATGAAATATGTGTTTTTCAATTTGAACCTCGTAAGAACTTCTCGAACATAATGTACGCTACAAACAGAGGACTTACCTGGCTATCACCAGTGTTAATCTATTAACCTATCAACTTTTTTTTCCTCAATTTTTTTTTAACGATTATTTTTGGCGCTTATTGTTTGAAGCAATATTATGTCAAAGTAGATAAGGCCCAGTGTATGCGTGACGTGATATCACTTTAAAATAGGTCAAGAGGCTCATTTCATCAGCGCGTTCAGTCTTGAGAATTCTTGGAACTAGCTCTACCTCCGCTGTGCTAGCAATCGTCTTCCAATTTTACTGAACACGCTGTAAAAAATGGCAGTGCACCGTCTTTTACACATAGTATGTAACTATATTGATCCATGGTTCAGAAAACTTGATTTTTGTGCATTTTCTTCAACTGTTTCTGCTAACTAGTTACAGAAAAAAAAATCAAAAACAAAGGACACACACCTCAGTAGGTTCACAGTCACCATTCATTTGAGATTTGTTGGAGGGAAGCAGTTGCGTTTTTAATTGCTTTAATTGATCAAGAATACCACAGACTTTGGTTGCGTTCACTTTTCCATCTGTTACTTGCAAAATTGCTGACATGACTTGCTCACTGAAAAACAAAGCAGAGGATATGATTGAGACGATGGATTCAACCGCACAAAAGACTCCTTGAACTGAAATTGAACTAAAATTGAACCGAAAACCGTAATGGTCACAGCTAAATCCGATTGTTTTCCTGAGCAAAATACTTTTAACATAAATTCAATCAGTTCGTATACGGTTCAAGATTACGCTAATGCATCATACTAACACTTTCTGCTTTTACTCTGCAGAATTTTACTTTGTTTTATGCTCATGGAGACATTGTAAAGAAAAATGCAAAAAAACAATAACTTAACCCTTCACTGCATGAAGTTCCACCGGTGGAACAAATTCTTCAAACGCTCATATAAAATACAGGTTTTGAGATATGCCTTTGGCGCATGGTGGGTCAACGCGGGAGAAGGTATGTTTTGAGCTCAAAAAAAAAAAAAAAAAAAATTGGCTGAAAGAAAACATAATGCAGCGAAGGGTTCGTGATCGAAATCATGTCAGGGGGGAAATTTGCCCCCGTATCCAAACTGACCACATTTTGATTATTTTTATAAAGTTTCCGGCATTGGCTTTTTGAAAAATCCAATTAAAGTAAAAAAAAAAAAAAAAAAAAAAAAAATTTAAAAAAAAATAAATAAAAAAAATTCCCGCCATTTCTTATGGTGTTATATCACTTGTAAAAAACGAGTAAAAAATAGAAAAAAGAGAATTTTGACCGAAAAACCGTCAAATTATTTTTTTCACTATTTTTCCCATGTATTTGACCACCTAATACATTGAAAAATCCACATTTGCTTGAAAAAAAAAAAATCATGCAGTGAAGGGTTAATTTTTTAATTTGTGTTTACCTAATTTAAGTTTAAGCAAATCCTCAAAAAATATTAGGTCAAAAAGGGGAAGATATCAGGATTCTTTTTAAGTATCCTTCGAAAAAGGTAAGTAACCTGTAAACTGTATCAGCAAAAGTTGAGATTACTATACTATTTATAGTGATTTTATTTGTAGAAAAAGAAATGTACAATCTGTTCAAAAATGCAAAGTATCGTTTTTAAGTATCCTCCGAAAAAGGTAAGTTGTAAACTATGTCAGAAAAAGTTGAGATTATTATACCATTTATGGTGATTTTTTCTTCCAAAAAAAAGGGTGAATCCGTTCAAAAAAGCAAAGTATCATTTTGAAGTATCCTCCGAAAAAGATGAGTTTGCTATGCCATTTATAGTGATTTTTTTTTCTCCAAAAAAAGTTGAATTCTATCAATTTCTGTTCAAATGCTGAGCAGTTGGTACCATTGAACCAAACTGAAAACCAAAGTTCATCTCCTTGATAAAATCGGTAATGAATTGAAAAAATTGACTGACGCTTAAACCGGTTTGGAAAAAAATTAGTGTTTCAGTTCACACCCCTATCTGGAAGACAAAAAATAGCTTAAAAAAAACTGAAAACCAACTTAGTCAAAAGTCAAGTTACCTATTGTCATGCTTCTCTTGCAAGATGGTGAATATTTTTAAAAGTTTTGCAACTAAATTGTCAATTTCAATGGCTTGATCAACGAGAGAGTGATTCGGGTAAAATTCGTTGTAAGTCTTGTCCTCTTCATCTTCTTCGAAGCAGATTTTGTCGAGCTGCTGGTGACAGAGCATTCCATCGGAGAGATTTGGATAAGGCTTGCAACTGATCGACTGTAAGTCGTCTCTCATATTTCCGTAGTTCGATATTAGAGAGTCAGGAACCGAGTTTTCATAAGGAACTAAATTTTCAGTCTCAAAAGAATTTTCATCGTGTCTTTTTATAGGTTTGTCATCGCTTGATTTCATATTCTTCATCAAGTCATCGGAGTGCAGCATAGCAGAGTTTGAGGTCTTTAATGATTGGTTTACAGGATCTGAAAGAGAAAAAGTCAAGTATCATGTTAATGATGTCATAATGATGAAGCAAATTTTTGCATATACATATTTAATTCGGAGAGAAAAGATGGAGAATGAGAGAGAGAGAGAGAAAGAGAGAGGGAGAGAGATAGAGAAAGAGAGTGAAAAAGTTAAATAAACGAAAGGCATTTCGAGCCAAAACTCATCTTCAGTGGTACGATTAGTCATTCAAAGGGGAGATTTGCTGTTGTTCATCATTTCTGGGAAGAAAAACATGCCATCAATTTTCATCCAGTCCTCTTCAAAGAAGAATAGAAATTGGGTGTAAGGGAGAGTATTTACAATTATTAACTTAAGGACAGCTTGGATCTGGATTTTGGGGGTGCGGAAAATACTCATTTTAAAGCCAACAATAAGAATACCATGTATGGCTTGTCCCAGAAAAGATTGGATATGACAGTTCCATGGCTTTCATGAAAAGTGAAAACTTCAGCTTCAAACTTCAGATAGGGAAACCTGATCGGTTAGGAAGCAGTAAGAAGCTAATGTTTTCATTCAAACCAACAGATATCAAGTCTAGAGTCCCTGTACATGAAAGAGTCAAGACACGTAAATGGAAGTGAAGGAGAAGAAAGGGTCTGAGGAGCCTGGAGGCGCACCTCTCGTTTACATTTTCATCCAACGATCCTCACGACAAAGGTTACTTATACATGTGTAAGTGTGTAATAAATCTTTGTTAAGTCAACCTAACCTAAAATTCCAGTTGGCTTCACTCCCAGTTTTAAATCTACAGTGAAGATTAATGCGTCAATTTTATTCTGTTCTGAACATACTTACTTCAATTTCAATTGAAAATTTCATCATTAAAAGTTAAAAATGCCAAAAGTTTCCTCAAAGCTGGGCAGCGGGGAAGAAGGTTCCATGAAAATGTAAACAATAGGCGCGCCTCCAGGCTTCACAGACCCTTTCTTCTTCACTTTACAGCAGCAAATCAGAGATGGAGCCTTGTATGGCGAGACTCTTTCATATGCAGGGACTCTAATCAAGTCCAATCATTCTTGGGACAGACCACCATTAATCAGCTGTTATCACTCCTCTGATGACTAATTAGTAATTACTCCTTGAATCATTCTTCCCAGCATAGAAAGAGTGACAAAATTAAGATGGAAAACTCCGATTGTTAGAGTCCAAAGCCATTGCGATCGCACGATAAAAAGTATTTTTTAAGTTTAGGAGTGAATTTCATAGATTTTTCATGCTTTCATCATAATTTTTGCAGGTTTTAACCAAGCCTGCAGAATATTCCCTATCCGGCAATCTCGGATCGCGTGATCAATGTGGCAAAATAGGAAAGTTTGTGGCAAAAATTAAAAATTTTGTGGCAAATTGTGGCAAAAATTAACCCATTGACATGTGATTTAATTTGACAAAAGTTGCTAGGCAACAATGCTTATTCGTTCATTCTGTGCATACGGCGCACCTAGCAGTGAAACTGTGAAAGTAGAGTGAAGTGAGTGGCGCTAACTATCGGTAAACGCCGCAAGCTCTTGAACTCGTCGTTCCGTTGCTGTGAGATCGCCAAATCGGCGATATGAATTTCTTCAGAGTCATTACGAGTCTGACTCGTATAGACATGGCAAAGGGTTAAAGGTTTTGTGGCAAAAATTAAAGGCTTTGTGGCAACCTTTTTGCAAAAAGTGTGGCAAAACAGAGTACGTGCGGCAAAACATTTTTGGGATTGTAGAAGAATACAGAGGTTGTGAAAGATTCTGCAGGCCTGGTTTTAACAACATAAAACCCGCTTGTTGCAAAAGTGAGCAACAGCCCCATTCAGTGCTCATAAAAGCAAAGAAGCATGAATAAAAACTTTACCCGAGATGGACATTTGATCTGATGGCTGAGAGGAGGAAGAATATTTTATAACAGGAAGAGTTGCATTCTTGGAGCCATGGTTTAGATCGATTTTTCCATCCAGAGGACTTGGGATTTTACAGCTGGCATCACTGGTGCTAATACTGCAACTGCTGCGACTGTATGCTTCATTGTGGTAAACTATTTCCTGTAAACACGGAGAGTAAAGAGGATTGAAAACTACAGTGACAAAAAAAAAAAAAAAAAAAAAAAAAAAAAAAAAAAAAAAATGGGCCTGAGGCACAGACATTATGGGCAAATATGGAACACGGGCAAAATCCGGATGTCACACCAGAATCCTACTGCTCCTAACCAATCAGGTTTCCCTATCTGAAGTTAGAAGCTGATGTTTTCATGAAAGCCATGGAGCTGTCAAATTCAATCTTTTCTGGGACAAACTATAACATGGTATGGTTGCTGGTGTTCCATATTTGCCCGTACTTTCACATACTTTTTTCTCAGTGTAATGAATTAATTTGTAAAATAATAAACAGCTTAGCACACCGTCACATCGTAAAAATAAAAACACTTCTTCGCATGGTTTGATTTACATTGACAAATAAATGAATAAAGCAGCATTGAAAACAAGAAACTGGGAGTTCCAGGGTTATTGACGCAGTTTGTCTTTCTTTTATCTTCAATTCTTCAGTGGATTTTTGAGAAAAAAACATTATTCCGAACAGGTTATTAAAATAAACATTTGTAGAAAAGATAAGAGCACTAGTAAAGTAAAACCGGCATGAAACAAATGATGAAACTAATAAAGTCTGACAAAATAGTTACCTACATACAAGTATTTGAAAAATAAGGAAACAAGATCAAGACATATTTAGGTACATCAAAATAGCTTTTTACCAAGGAAATAGAGGTCTATTTCCTAATCTCACCGCAGCCTTTGATGAAATATTTGGACCAGAAGGTACACGAAAAGTACATAGATACACTCCAGTTGAGAACTTTCCATGCATGATAACAAAAGTAAGTATTTAATCATTTTAATTTTTTTTTTTTTAAAAATATCTAAAAAAATGGATTTAGAGACTTGAAAATTGGTTAAAACTGGAGCTTGCGAACGGGATATTTTTTCTTCACTTGTTTGCCGAGCACAGCTCGACACAAAAGCGTCACCCATCAAAGTATAAGCTGTTTCAGTTCCGAAAGTTAGGAAAATTGGATGTTAATCTTGGCAATAAAATTGAATGAAAGACAGGTACTGACAAAATATTTTACTGCGTTTAATGTACAGTTGGAGACAAAAATAATGTCAGACGTCTCCTTGAAGTAGGCCACCCGCAAAACATATTGAAAAAAATTTAAGCATTGCATGTGGCTTACCTTAAGGAGTAGTCAGAAATTTTTTTATCTCAAAACTTGATTTATAGAAAAAAAAGCTAAGATCTATATTTGCATTCGTTTCATAGACAACTAAGAGAAAAAATTCAGAGAAAAGCAATCCTGTTTCACACAAAATAAAAAATAAAAAACAGCTTGCAAGTATAAATAGGGCAAAAAAATTAACGATCAAAAATAATTTCACAGATAAATTTCAGACTACCATGTTGCTTTCAGTAAATTACTGAAAGAATAATGAGGTTAATAATGAGGTTGCACCAAACAATTTGACAAAGTAACCAGTAATAATTTCTGAAGTCAAACACCGATTAAAAGCTGACAAACTAATCCAGTTGCATGAACATATCGGTGCAAGCTCATTGACAAAAAATATGACAGATGAGACGTAAGAAGAGTGAACTGCAGCGGTCAGGACGCAATAAATCTCATGATATCGTACTCTAAAAAGGCACGTAGTACAGTAAGTAACAAACAGCAGATGAGTAATTTTGCTTCCAAGTTTTTACACATGCAGGTTGGTTGACTTGTCACTGAAGTGGCTCAAAATGTTAAGGCCTTAGTATATGCTCAAAGTAGGGTCGTCAAATTGATACCCATGAACTGAAATCCACCGCAAACTTAAGAATTGCCAACCTGACATTTCTAAAATTCAAACATACCATTGAGCAAAACACCTTTTATACGGGATTATTGGTTTTGTTGACAGTAGATTGGTGAACAGATGACACGCCATCCATGTCAAAGAACTCTGCAGTTTGACGGGCCGTTAAATGACACAGTTCTTTGACGAACGGAAAATCAACCAAACATGCAACGGTTGGCTCAACTGCCATTTTAAGATGGATCTCCGCTCATCGATGCCAGTTGGACAAACCTAATTTGAGCATGTACAAAGGCCTTTAAAGATAGCCAAAAAATAGGTGATCGTATGCAACAACACAGAGCATGAACGCAGTTTTTTACAATCCCGGAAAAATCAAGAAGATGGTGCTTACACCATTCTTTTCAGTAGGAGATAATATATCAAAGGTTTCAAGTATACCTAATTTTCATGCTTATAAAATGAAAAAGAAGAAAATAGAAGAAAACACGAAAATCTAGAGTCTGAAATTGAGCACAAGTAATTTACACGTAGTAAAAATTAAACAGCAGCTGCTCCAACAAATTTAGCTGCTCTCCCTAGGCGTCAACTTCCTGATCTACTAAGGCAAGGAGGCTGTTGGCAGGGAAGGTTTGCTGTTCGTTACCCTGCAAATCCATCAAAACCAGATTTGTGGGGGAGGGAGGCGATTTCCCTTATTTTTCTGAATTTCGCCAAAATTCCCTCATACTATACCAGTTTTTTCCTTCGCCATTCAATTTCCTGTTTTCCCAATTTTCCCCTTGGGTGGCACCCTGCCTGAGGCTTCCGAGAAAGTCAATCAGAAATGGATTCCAAAGTGGCGCAACCAGAGACAAATAGAGACCCAGCACAAAGCTTGCAACAGGTGTCCATTTTCCCAGCTCAATTTTGGGTTGAAACTCATCGTAACAACAGCCAACAGTCATCTACTATTGACTGATGAGCGCGTGGTTTACATTCACCGAACAAAACCTGTTTCCATTTCCGGGATTGCGGACCAATCACAGTCTTTCGTTGAGCTCACCACTCAACAGTAGGTGACTATTTGTCGTTGTAGCCAGTGACTCCGAAACAAAACTGTGCGCACTAAACTTGCTTCACTTTTCTAGACCGTGTGCTGGGTCTCTATTCATCTCTCTCGGCACAACTCTCGAAGTACATACGGAATCTGTTCGTCCTTGAAAACTCATTGAAAGAAGCTTTTGAAAAAGGAAGAAAGAGGATCCAAAAGACCTAATTTTTCTCTTTGAGTGTTGAAGTGTATTTTGGGAGACGGACGGGATGAATGCCACCCCCGCATACAGACTTTAAAATTAAAACAAACTTCAGCTAGCATCTCTAATTTTTTCAAAACAAGAACATGCACAATGCATTAAAAATGTTACACAAGACAACCCAAAAACTCTTGGTTCATTTCACAATTATTATTATTATTATTATTATTTTTTTTTTTTTTTTTTTTTTATTTTTTTTTTAATTGAGCGAGATTTATTAGCAAGTTGGCTATGATCAGGGAACTACACTTTTTTCTTACTACCATGGTTTGCTGATCAGGTCTTAGAACAGACGTGACCCTTGATATGAGTAAGGAATTTAATATTAAAGGGTGGCTAAATTCTGCTTTAACCGATATAATCTATGAAAATGTTACTGATTTCAAATAAGTACCTAATAGGTATTCACTATTTTCAACCATTTTTTGTTGCTGTTTTTCTTGTTTATTTTGTTGTTTTTTGTTTGTTTTTTTGTTTTCAACTGTTTTGACAAAGTAAGTCAAGCATACAAATTTTATAGGACAAAAAAAAACGGTTAAACAAAAAACAAATTTTTAATCATTTCATCTTAAGGTGATTTCAGGCAAAATTTTTCCCGATTTCAATCCGATGGAGAGCGCCACTGGTCACATTAGGGAAAAGTTGTTTTTAACAATTCAAATTTAAAACATAGAAAAAACGCAAAATCAAGGAACATCAGCACCTGCATAGTTTTTTTATAGATTTTTTTTTTGCCCAAATAAGGCAAAATTGGTTGAGACTTAAAGCCGTACTTTCAAAAATTCATTTCGCCATAAACTTGGTGAGTGCCAGTCAGAGGGAAGGATACTATGTCTATCTGCCTCACTCGCAGTCATTGAGGCTCATGGAAATTTTCGTATTTCATAATTTCCGGCTTTACATTTTTGAGTGTTTCAGCTAGAAACTTTCAGGGTATCTTTCTGAAGTATGCTCATAGGTGCCGACGTTCCTCAAATTTGTGCTTTTTGCGTCAATTCATCAATTTTAGCCAAAAACTGTTGACTTTTTAAGCAGCGCTGTGTAGTGTCCCAGGTTCAAACAAATCATCTTAAATAAAATCATTTCACTGATGATATTCTCACAATTTACTTTTGGGTTGCCTCTTCTGAAAACTTATCATGAATACACAACAGTGAGTACATAGTTACACAAAGATCATACTTGATGAGAAACATTGATGAAAGATGAAAAAAAAGGTCAAACAATAATTTTGATCATGATGATGGAAAGCATAAAAATCATCAAAAATGATAATGAAATGTACAATTATCTAAAAATTATGATTCTTTTACAGATTATCAATATGCAGGCAATGAAAAAAAGCTAATTCCATCCCCTCAAATTGATCATCAAATTGGTGTTAAATAAAATTGGCTTAATCAATGACATTTGAGAGTTAAGTACTTTAGTCCATATCAATAGAATAGAAGCTTGAGCATGATAGAGTCCCTATATACTATGAGAGTTGCCCCATGTCACTCAATATGAAGAAGAAGACACGGATCAATGGAGCCCCCAGGAGGCGAATGAACCTAACCATCTGCCATTTGCCTTTGCGCTGTTGCCGCAATTTCGCTATCTCTTATAGGTTAGGTTCAGATTCTCAACAATAACGGTCTTTATTGAAAGATATAATGTTCTACAGAATAACATTGAAGTAGAGAAAAATTAATAATAATTAATGCGGTCACTGTTACTTCAAATGTGTTATGAAAGCTAGTACGCGAAAAGTAAACAAACCCTCTGCCATTTGCATTTGCCTCTTGGGGCTTTCTTGACAGCCTAAATCTGAGAGCCAATCAGAAATGGATTCTGACATGGCGCAACTCTCATAGTATATAGGAACACTGGAGCTTGACTCTTTCTCCTATAAATTTTACCCCTACTCTCAAACCTGCAAGGACTCAAGACCCGTCGAGAGAGCAGGTCTCCCGGATTCCGTCCATCACAATAGACATTCGGTATTCACAGGCTTGCCAGCAAGGATTCCCTCTGTTGCCACAATGTTGCAAAATACTCAGTGATAAGTGCAAGTGAGACATAGTATATCTCACTGGCACCCATTAAAGAGAAGCCAAAATCTGTTACGCATTGGCTGGAAAATCTGCATTTGTTCTCAAGTAGTTTGGCGTTTCTCCAATAGGTGGCACCACCAGCATCAAAATAACTATTCATGCAAGCAGTGTGATTAACCTCAAAACTTTTCTTCACTCCTTTACATCCTTTTTTTGGTGGATTATATAAATTAAATCTTCAGTGAATAGGTTAATGAAAGATGAATAGGTTAATGAAAGAATTTTGAACGGTTTTAAATTTATAACACCACTTGTTCACCTGGTAAAAACACAGAAGCAAACCAGCTGTTCAGGTGTATCAAAAGTTTGCGGTACCGCCATTAATTTCCGAGTTTCACAATGAGTCAATAACACCAGATTCATGACAAATTTGAGGATGAAAGGACAGCTGAAGACTAACTCATTGACATACCAAGACAAAAAAAAAACCCAGAAAAATAAAATCAAAGAAGGAGACAGTTTTAGTGATAACGTCAAAGAATTCTTTCGGCCAATCAGAGGCTGGTTGCCTTTCCTTCAGCCGATCAGATTCTGATGTAATAGTTCTGTGACGTCACACTCGAACCGTCAGCAAACAACGAGAACAATGCAAGGAGATAGAAAATTTAGCTTAAACTTAATTATTGTTCTCTTACCTAAGCAGGGCCTGAGATGGAAAAAGAGAGAAAATGACACTTGTGAGAATTATTCAGAATTTATTTAGAGTAAAAGAATATTCTGATGGAATTATTACACCTTATTAAAATAAAACTGTTCAGTTTCATTAAACATTTTTAAGTCTAAATCGCTGAGTTATACTTTTGTAACAATGCATTAGTCAGTTGTATTGGAATTTTAGCCGGTCATATTAAATAAATCAATTAACACAGTAAAAAACCAACCAACACTGAAACACCGTCAAATATTAACGAGGATATTGCCGAAAGACAAATCATCTCAAGATAGAGAATAGAAGTTAAAATAAAGACTCAAGACATTTTAGAGCAGGATTATCTCTTCTATAGCCACAGTACAACTCATGTAAAGCCCCAAACCGTAGTACAAAACAAACCGTACAATTTTGTACGTATAAATATTAGGTAACAGTATATTACCAGACTAGAGGATTGCAACCTTCTTGGCCTAAGGTGATTCTAGGCAAAAAAAGTTGGGGCTCAGTTAATCTACTAAATGGTGCCACTAGCCACAATCCAAAAAGTCATCTTTTTGGAAAATCTGAACAAAGAAACAGATACTTCGTCAAAGTGTACATAGAGGCGTAAGTCAATTCAACGTTTCAAAATCTCCTTTCACTTTTTTATTTTTTTAAAGAAAGCTCAATCAAGCTTGTGTTCCTGCTTTTTTTTCTCCTGATTTGGGGTAAAGTGTGAATCTCATCAAAAATTTTCATGGAAATTGGTTTGTCGGTTCCTCATTGGAGTTGGTACCAAGGACCGGCGCCCGTGTGCTGATGGCCAAATTTCCCTTAAATTAATTAATAACATCGCCCGTGCGCTGACGGCTTTCACGTCATTTGAATTATTGAAACTCAAAACAAATCATTTCAATAAGCCAATATACGCTACAAACACAGTGTATTTCATAGCACTCTGACGCGTTGCGTCGGCTTCAACGCCATGCTGCACTCTTCCCCGCGCCTTGCACACACAATTTCATCGCATTGCAGAACTGCTCCCTCTTACTCTTGCACCCATCCTCAACCTTTTTCAGTATACACTTCATTTTGATGTAGCCAACCTTGGGAAAAGAATTTGTGATATTACAGGTTCTAGAAGCGTTGGATGTGCATAAGCCTCTTTGTAAAAAAACCAACAAATTATGTTTTTTGGAGGAACATCATGGCGATCTTCAATTTTTCATACATTTTTTTTCTAACTTGGACGAGAAATAAAATTGTTATTTTGAGAACCAAATTTTGCTTCTCTTTAATGGGTGCAAGTAAGATATACTAGAGCAAAACCATTTTGGATATCGAGTTCTGACAAGTAGCGGTCCCTGCTTCCGAACTCCATCAAAACGCATCATTGAGCAGTTGTTTAGCGCAACCTTTGCTAATCAACCGCTCACCAATGTGCTTTGATGCAGGCACCACTATTTGTCAGAACCCGATACTCAAAATGGTTCTGCTCTACATCTCACTCGCACATAATAATGAGAAAGCCGAAATCCACTCGTCCTGCTCCGTTCATGCATTCAATTTTGATGACTGATGGCTAGAAAAGTCTATACAAAATTGAATGAAACTGTGATGTTTCGCTAGTTAGTGTAATCATCTATCTCAGTCAAATTATCAACAAAAGACAACATTTTGGTACGTGACGAGTGGCACCATCTAGCAGATTAAAAGATCCACATTTTTCGCCTGGAATCACGTTAACTTTTGGAGTGCTAAAGAACTCTGGTCAGAGCAGGTGTAAAGCAGAAAAAACCTTCAAACAGTGCACAAAAAAAAAGCTGTGAAATACATGACATGACGATCTGAGCGGAGAGATGGACAAAGCTGACTAGTTACTTAAGCACTACAAAAGATTTACCCACAAACTATTGAGCAGAGAGAAACTAGTTTAATTTTGTACCAATGTTCCAAACTCTCATTTTTTTACACTTACTTCTTTTCCTTCTGAAAATTATTTCTTCAGAAGTGATGTTCCAATCATCAATTTTTGATCAGTTGACTGATTGATATTCAAGAACAATAAACCATTATTCAAATACATACCGAACTTTGAGATTACTGGAAATAGTGGAAATATTACAGCATCTTTTTGCTTTTTAACAGTTGAATCAAGTTTGTTGGTTTCATTATTCTAGTTTCTTTGATACACAAAAAAAAGGAAAGAAACCCTTCTCTGGGGAGAAATTTTTAGTGTCGTAAATTTTATTACCAAAGTCGCCTCAGATCTTCAATAGTAAAAGCAACCTTACAACGTACGTAACCATTTCAAGATGACTGTAAATCAGGGACTTTAACCGAACTGAACCGTGAACCAAGAACAGCTCCGAATCGCGAGTTTGCTGAACTGTGAACCGAACCGCAAACCGGTTTTTCTAAAGTTGTCGAACCGCGAACCAAACCTCGAACTGTCTTCTAAAATTCCGGTTTGAACCGGTTCATCAACAATGAAAGGCTGTTCAAGACATTTTTATAACATTTTATTGTCAGATTAAATTGGTGGATCAGTTCAAATATATATTTGAATAATAATATATAATAATATATTTAATATATTTGAATAGAAAATGTACAACGCCAGCGACGGAAATGTCCAATACATTCATATTCACGTAATACAGTAGGTACTAGGTCAAATGCTCATCAAGTGGAAAGGGTTGGAAGGATAGTCCACAAAGTAAGGTTACCAATTTTTTTTCTTGATTCCTAATTAAGATAAATTCAATCCAAATTCAAAATAAAATAATGAATGATCAATTCAATTTGAATAACTAAGTCAAATTCAGTATTATAATGTATAGTAAAGATCTGCTGACAAGAAAACAATGAATCTTGAAATTACCTCTAAATCAGCTTCGGATATGTTGTACGCAACAACCAGTTGCTCGATTAAACTTTCCAATCTGTCTCCCAAGCCAGAAAGAGCAACCGACGCACCTGAGACGGAGGCTCCTTGTTCGAGTAGAAATGCTTTGCTACGTTGCTCTGATACGATCACCTTCGACTGAAGAGCCAAGTTTTCTTGCCTGAGGAGAGAATAAAAGGAATGAATGATGGATAGGTATTTCAGGAGTCCAAAATGATATTCCTGGAATCTTAAGGGGTATACCCAGAGACAAATAGAGACGGAGCACTATGCATAAATACAGTGAAAGTTTAGTTACAGTGATACCTCGTTATCCGCGAGCTTCGTATCCACGGTTTCGGTTATCCGCGATTGGTTTTTTCAGACCCATGCTCGTTATCCGCGACCCTTTACCTCGGTTATCCGCGATTGAGAGGCGTTTTCAACGCGGACGAGACGGGCTTGTTTTGGAAAAAAATGCCGGATAGAACGTTCATATCTAAAGAGGAGAAATCAGCACCCGGTTTTAAGGTTGCAAAGGACCGTTATACCCTTCTTCTTTGCGCTAATGCGACTGGTGATTGTTTTGTGAAACCCATGATGGTTCACCGATCGCAGAATCCCAGAGCTCTTAAAAATCGGGATAAAAATAGCCTCCCCGTTTTGTGGAGATCAAATAAGAAAGCCTGGGTTACGGCATCGACTTTCATGGACTGGTTCAATGATTGCTTCATTCCGCGGGTTGAATCTTACCTGAAAAGTGAAAATCTTGCATTCAAAGCTCTGCTGCTATTGGATAATGCCCCCGGCCATCCCGAGACATTGCTGCAATTAGCACACCCTAATATCACTGTAGAATTTTTACCTCCCAATACAACTTCAATTCTCCAGCCCATGGATCAAGGAATAATAAAGACTTTCAAAGGTTACTACACCCGTAGGGCATTTGAGCACATTTTGGACGCAATTGATACGGGAACAAATGTTGATGTAAGGAGTGCATGGAAAAATTTCACCATTGCCCATTCAATCGGAATCGTGAAAGATTCTTTGGATGAGCTGAAGCAAAGCACACTCAACAACTGAGATGATTGAAATGGAACCACCGGAGGAGGAACTTGAAGAAAACGAAGACAACCAGCCTCAGCTGTCCCTTCAGTCTGTTTCTGAATTCATCAGGCATGCCATAGATCTTGCCGAGGAGGCCCTGAGGATAGATCCGCATATGGATAGGGCCTTAAACTTTCAACGCGATCTTACCGCTCTACTGTCACCATACCGCGAAGTTCAACGGGACCTGCAACGTCAAGTAAAGCAGCCGACGCTCGAGACATTCTTAAAAAAAAAGTCCTCTTAATAGTCTATGTAGGTACCTATGCACAAACTGTTCCCTTTCTTTCATTTTTTCCCTTTTTTACCTCCTTTTCGTGACCGTTTTTCAGCCGTTGGTCCCTAACCCCTATATTCCCATAAGACTAATGCCTCCATATCCGCGGTTTCGGTATCCGCGAGGTTTTTGCGGAACATAACCCCCGCAGATAACGAGGTATTACTGTAATTATAACTTCTATAAACTGCTATTCCTTTAATACCGTATTGTCGCGTGTATAAGCCGAACCTATTTGTCGGATTTTGTCCCGCAAAAATTGGGGTGCGGCTTATCTATGAGACTCGCCCAATTCCGGGTCCAATTATCGATAAAACGCCGAAATTCGCGTCGTTTTACAAGTTGCTTTCCGTAACTGCCTCTGGCGGTAGATAATCAGTAGATTTAAAGATGTACAAGTCACAACACTGGTGAATCCAAGAAATTGTCCTTCTCTCTCTTCTTCCAATAGAACGCGTGTATTGAAAAAGGTCAGATAAGGGCAGTCATATGATTTTCGCCCCTTCTTCTTTCCTTTTCTAACACATGCATTTGAATGGGGGAAAATAAAAGATAGAAGGACGATTTCTTGGACCCACTAGTGTTCACATACCTCATCTGTTTGCAAGATTGTTCTGATCCGCGAGTTATCGCCCGAGTATGCAACAGGCTGCGGGAGTATGCGCCCTCATCTGACTCATTTCTGCTTACATCAGCATGAAAACACTTTTTTATTTTCTCTTCCCTATGGTATATGCCACAGGAAGGAGGTTAGGATACGAAAAGATCTGCTGATGACTGGTTTGACACATCAGTGACGCAACGGTGCAATGACCGTGCATTATCTCGACCAAGCGGGTAGCCTCTAATAAACAAACGCTGCCACTCACAGGTCATGACTTGTACATATTCCTGTGCACGACACGGCGAAGCTTATTCTTTCTTGTAACATTAAGTTTTGATTATTGTTCAACAATAAAACATTTTCTCACGGTCACACTTCTCTCTTTTTTTCGAACTCTTTCAGAGTATTTCTACCTTTAAACGAGTGCGGCTTATACGCGACTATCCCCCCCCCTCCCCTGAAATATGGGGTGCGAGCGAATTATCTAAGAGTACGCCTTATACGATCGACAACACGGTATTCTTTTTTTGCCTTTGTTTGTCTTAATTCCTTAAATGGATTTTTTCTGTTATCTGTTCAGTTTTCAGCATGCTCTGATGTAAAATAAATATATAAATATAAATGCATTTACATAAAAAGACTGTACCTTCTTTGTTCAGCAATTTGCGCTAATTGTAGAGATTCCTCTTTCTGCCTCACTAACTCCTTGTCTTTTTCTATCACTAACTGCTTCTGCTTTAGAATCTGAAAATGATGGAGAAAAAAAAAAAAAAAAAAAAAAAAATCATTCACAAATATAAAATAACTATTGGGGCTGGAGTCTTCTTAAACTTACAGCGAAAGTCCGTTGTGTGGATTATCACGCCAAGTTGAATTTTTATTTCAGCACCGTGAAACCTCCCATACTCTGACCACAATTTCCCAAGTGAAACTATTTTTGGGGAAGGACCGAGGTTCCATACAACGAACTTTCACTGTAAATATAATTTTTTCATAACGCTGGTGGGCATTCAAAATGAGCTGAGGGAAACTCCACCAATAAGTGATGTTTAAGTAGAGAAACAAAGTTTCAGCAGAAATGTTGTTCAGAGATCGTGGGCTAGAGAAGTAAAAAAAAGAAAATAAAACAATGTCGTAACGGGATGTTGGGGCGAAGTAGTCTTGCAGCAGTCACAGACCTCCATTCAAAGCTGCCGTTTTGCGTATAATCAATGCTATTTTTTCTGTTCACCGATGATTCCACCGGTTGAGAAAAGATTACAGAGTTCAGTTCAGTGTATGACTGTAATGCACGAAAATACTCTGATCTGCAATCTTTTCTCAATCGGTGGAAACTCGTCTAATTCATTAAAATACCTGCAAGTTTTTTAAAGTCATCGACGACTCCACCGGTTGAGAAAAGATTACAGATGCGAGTATTTTAGTTCATTACAGTAATACACTGAACTGTGTAATCTTTTCTCAACCCGTAGAATCATCGGTGAATTGAAAAATAGCATTAATTATATGCACAACGGCAGCCCTGCCTCCATCACCTAGCGCCTCCTACACACTAGAAGAGTTCCACCCAGAGTTGCCAGGTTTGGACCGGGTAGAAAAGTCCCTGCTAGGTATAGAGTCTGGAAGACCGAGGACTGTCCAATGTCCATGCTCCTACGTAGCTGAATTCTCAACAAAATAGTCAACTTGTGGGCTAACCTGTCCACTATTGGCAACACTGGTTCCACCATGCTATCTTCTCCTCCTTCAAAACGAGCAGTTGATAGGCAAAGAGGCTATGTTGTCTACAGAGCCGAAGAATTAAGGACATTTTTGGAAGAAGAACCCACAGTACTGTCGGCTCTTTTTCAGAAAATTGGCCTAAAATACCTGTGTAGCCCTGAGGTACAAGCCCACGTGATATCAAATAAAAGCAATAGTTTCCCGATGACTTACAGAAAATTTCCAGAAGAGCGTTGTACAATTGACGGCCCTTTTCTGCAGGCCCTATGGGCCCCATTCTTCCAGAAAGCAGACTGAAGCATTCTGGAGCATTCTGGAGCTTCATACTTCCCTGTTCTGCTACCAAAATTCTTTTGATAAATGAGTTTTACCTCAAAACTTGTGCAAGCAGACATGGATTCTTATGTTTTGGTAGAGGGTAAAACAGGAGTATAATCGTTATTCAGCAGTGGGAATGGGGCAGGAAGAGCCAAGTCAAACATTTGTGAGAAAATATTACTTTCTTGATCCTTGAGAGGTTTAACCCATTGACAAGTGAATTAATTTTAAAAAAAGTTTCTTGGCAATAGAGCACAGAGTTTTGCAATCGGGCGACAAGGTGAGACCGGGTTATATTCGGCGGTTATATCCGACTTTTCACCAATCGGTGGCTATCGTTGCTCAGCGCCAGAACGACACGCTTATTTACGTTAAGATTTACGCACAGTTGCATCGGCCTCGGTTGACACAGTGGTACAGTGATCGCTCGTGGACCCTGAGGTCCCTGGTTCGATCCCCGCCTTTTATTAGGTTATTAATTCTTTTTTTCCCAAATTAAATCAATTTTTAAATGACTGAATATACATTTCTAGGAGCATATCTTGTAATTCCGCAATTATTAACTTTACGCACTTTTCTCAATTATGATTTAATTAAATTCAAGCTCCACTGAAGGGCTACCTTCGGCCATAAATATCAAAAAAATAACGGCGGAAACGTAATAAATAACGATTTAATGAGTTTAGTAGTGAAAATAACAGAGTTTATCATCAACTTTGAGTTTCCTACTAGACCAATACTCCTGTGAGGTTAGGTTAGGTAACGTTCGGTTATTGATAGATTATAATGGTTACTCAAAAGAACCTCGAAAAAAGTAAATAATAAAATAATAACTAAACTAATTGTAAGTAAATACTACAAAAATTGCTTCCGCCATTATTTTGTTGTTATTTATGCTATAAGGAAGCCTTCCAGTGGTGCTCGAATAAAATTAAATCATTATTGAGAAAAGTGCGTATAAAGTAAATATTTACCATTTCAAATCGAAATGATTTTCGCGGCGCGGCTTTCTGAATCAGCATCGGTTCGACGGGCGGTTATCCCGAAAGAGCACCAGTTAGTGCAAAACCAGAGATAACCACCGAGTAAAACCGGTGTCACCTTGGCGCCCGATGGAAAGACTCTAGAGCACAGGCGTTCATTCAACGCCAGTGGCGCACCTAGTGGTGAAACCGCAGAAGTTAAGTAAAGCGAGTGACGCTATCTATCAGAAATAGCAGCAAGCTCTTGAACAATTCATTTCGTTGTTGAGTAACCGTGGGAAATTGGCATTCCAAATTTTTTCAAAATGAGGATGCGACATTCACATCATAAAATTTCAATGGGTTAACTCTCTTGTTAATTTGGTTCTTCATTGTGTACCATAAAATCAACCTTAACAACGTGATTTCAGATTTCAAGATGGTGCTTTTGGTCATTGTTGCTCCATCAGTTTTAGAAACAAAAAAATCCTTCGGAGGGAGAACCCATTAATCAATTTCGAAAATTGCCTGAAAATACCCCAAATTTGGTTTAAATTTTAAATCAGGTAGTGTAATATCAATAGCAGTATCCCTTATTTATGTCCAAATAGATTTTTTATGTAGAGCAAAAATCCCAGCAGTTAGTCATTGGATTTTTTTTTTTTGCATTTTTCTCAGTATTGATGTTTTGCTTGTGGGCCCTTCTTTGATTCTGGCTACATCCTCCATTGCACTTTCGCTGGACTCACTTACCTCATTCTCAAGTTCTTTTATTGAATCCGCCAGCGCCAGTTTCTCTGTTTGCAGAAAATCTTGCATTTCAAGAGATTCTAATTCCAATTCCTGTTGGGACTGTAACATCGATCTTTGAGCAACTGAATTTTTATCCAGCTCCTGTTTCAATGAGAGAGAAAAAACAATTTGTGTAATTTGAACAGTGGGAAAGATTTAAAGAAATACAGATTTTGATTTGTAAAAAGCGGAGGTTGAGAAAAAAAGGTCACCTAGCACCAATGCCGCCAATGGTGATTCAAGTTTTTTAACTCTTTCTCAATTCTTTTGGGTATTCAGACTTTTTAAAATTTTCAAAGTTTTCAAATCTTGCGACAGCAATAGCTCAGGTTCTATGATAGATAAAGACTTCAGACTTGGCTTAAAAAAGTCATAGTTTCTTGAGCTATTCCTTGAAAGAGGATTATGTTGAAAATTTTACATTTGTTTTTCAAACTGTTTTATGATGAAAAAGCAGGGAAAGTTTTATCAAATTTTTACAAAATAATTAAAAATACTTCAACTTGGGGGTTAAAAAAAAAGCTTCTACACTTCAGCCATTCTTTTTGCAACAGACGAAACACTGTGTCTAAAAAACTGACAACACTAAAACCTTTTCGGTCGAATGAATCTCAAAAACTTACAGAAAGTAGAAAAATATTGTCTGTTTGGAACAACCCATTGGCCATGGGCTCAATACACAACTCAATAAAATGCAGCCAAAAAAGAGCGTTACGGGAAAGACACTGATGAGTCACGCCCGTAACACTCCTTTTTGCACAATATCTCAAAGAAATTTCACCATACTTAGTAAAAAAATTGGTGGTTTAAAAGAAAAAATCCTCTTCTACATTCCAGAAATTTTCAGAAATTTGTCAACCGTAAATTTCTGCATTTGACCAGATTATAAGCTCCCAAAAAGGAGGGTGCACCTAATTGAAGTATGGCTGATTTTTAGATCTTGAGATATGATTGCCACCAAACAAGCCTTTTTTCCCACATTTTCTCACATTCAAGGGGAAGGTACATAACCTGCTAGTCCAAAATTTGGGGTTCTTAGTTTTTCAACTAGGTATATGTATAACTTCCAAGGGGTTATGGTTAAAATTGCCTACTTTTGAGCAGTTTTAGTTTTTTTTTTTTTGCGGGGGGGGGGGGGGGGGATCACCCCTTTAATACACTTTACGCATTGTACCTGGTAAGTTAAATTACTCATTAAAACTTTGCCCTATTTAAAAAGACAAAGTCTGACCAGCTCATGAGATAGTCTCAGTGACAGCCTGACCACCCTTTTCCAATCATCACATTTCTGTCGAATCCAATTATTTATTTCATTAAATGTGGAAAACTAAATAATAGAAAGGAATAAAAGTAATTTAGGCACTCTTCAAATTTTAAATATAGTCTGAAAAATATCGTTTCAAACCTTTTGCATTTTGGAACACGAGTGATGTAAACTTTTTAATTCTGCTTGCTGCTTTTTCACTAAGTCACTTATCCACGCCGTTTGCCTCTCCAATTCTGATAAGTAGTCTCCTGAAACATCTGAAACTGAGAAAAGAAATCATAAAATTAATTGATAAAATGACACTAAGCCAATAAATAGTAAAATTTCAAGAATTCAACCAGCGCTTTCAACCGGCGTTTTTGATTCAGTTCGGGTTCAAGGGGACAGTGGGTTTGGTTCAAACCGGTTCGCTATAATAAGAAAATTAAAGCAATGAATAAAAAAAAATTGCATTCATAAAATAAAAAATCACAGAAAATTGTTTCAAACAAAAACAAGGTGGCCAGATAGTTGGTCCATTTGTTTTTGTCCAAACTCACAGTTGGTCAAAAGAGACTTTTGGTCCGCTAGGTCAATTTGTCCTCAAGTCAAGATTGTCCAGAGAAATAATATCCGAAAATTGAAAAGTCCAAAAGGTAAAATGAATCAATTATTTCTTCGGCTGAAGGTAGAATACGTTCACATTAAGGTAATTTTTTCATCATTCCACGGACAAAATTTAACACTTTACATTCATTGACATAAAGTACAAAGATATCACCTCTCCTCAAAAACGAAAATCAAGTAAAGTCCATTGATAAGAAAAAAATTCACCATAAACAGTCTTCTTTTTTTCTATTTTTTCCTTACTGGTTAGTTTTCATTGAACTGGACAAAATAATATGTTGCCAATATTTGCAGAAGGACAAAACTCTTTATAGAGAAAAATGTGTACTAGCCCACACGCTCGTATGTTGGACATTTTTGTATTGAGGACAATAAATACTTGAACTAGACGCAATGGGGCTCTTGCAAACTTTTGCTGTGAGGAAATGAATGAACCAATCGGATGTAAAAACCAGCGAAAGTCACGAAAATCACATTGAAAAAATCTAAAATTCAGTAATAAACTCACATAACTGCTCTAAAGGCAAGATCGTAATGGCGCTTCGACGCAGGTATCATGGGAGATTCCTGTCTAATTTGTCACTTTCTCTACAAAAACACAGAGATATGTCTCAAATTAGATAGGAATCTCCTATGATACCCGCGTTAAATCGCCAATATGCCCAATTCTGAATGTGAATTTTGTGATTTTTCAGTGTACATATCATCATTTTTACAGGTTTTTCTGCGAGAATCAACGCTTCAATCCCCTATAGCAAAAGTTTGCAAGAACCCCATTGAGGCTGTAGCTGGATTAAGGACCCATAGACATATGCCCCCTTTTTGCGGAAAACAAGTAAATCAATTTGTCATACCCTCAATCAGTCATCCTCAAAATTTTGTGAAAAAAAATGAAGTTTTGAGGGCAGGAGAGCAATTTGAAGATAGTGAGTATTAGAACATTTACATTGGTTTTTTTTAGAGATGAAAAACTTCAAAGCTGTTTTTCTAAAAACTTTATTTTTGCCTATGGGCCCTTATTCCAGCTACCGCCTCAATTGACGAGAGAAAATGTGGACGAAACGTAGTGGATAAACTGTCTTCCCACCAAAAAAAAAAAAAAAAAAAAAAAAAAAATTAATTCAAAAGCCCGTAAATCTCAGAAAAGGAGAAGAGAAAAACTTACCTTTTTTCAAGAGTAAATTACAGACTCTGTCTTCGTACGCTTTGAATTGTTGCTGGATCATGTCCGCCATTAGTTTGGAGGATTCCAATTCCCGCTTGGTTCGGCTCAAATCTTGCTTCTTTGCACTGTTCTCACTTTCACTTTTTGAAAGCTCCTCTTTCAGTTGTTTGACTTGAGCGTGGAGCATTTCAATTTGATCATTTCTGAGGTCAACCTTTGAATGAAAACGGTAGAAAACTATTAACAGCTCCTTAAAAAATTTGAATTATATGAAACTTAAGTACGCTGATTTCTGCAACCAGCGCGCAACCATTTGATTATTTTCAAACTGCAGACCAAAAGTAATTTATATTTTAGAAAACATGTATATTTACGTGTATTACCGTGTTTATTTTTGCATGTTTATAAAACATTTTCATTTGTTAAATGTCTTTCGTTTTGTTCAATTATTTTATTTTAATGTTTCTGATTTAACTTTTATTCTCTTTTGTTTGCCATATTGTTGTTTTTTTTTTTTGCCTTTACTTTCACATTTTGTTTTCTCTAAATTTTTTATATGTTTTTTGTATTTTTTATAACCAATATTCTACTAATGAAGGACAGATGAATAAAGGAAATGAAAAAGAATTAACAAAAAAAAGCAGTGTAAACTAAATTTAAGGAGTTTTTCTCACCTGTGCAGCAAAGTCATTGGTTTCAGCTTGATTCATGATGATCGTCACAGGATTTCCAGCCATCAATTGCTCTAGGTCGCTTTGAGTGAACAAAGTTTGAGAGCCTGACTCTTGATAGATCCTTGTTTTACTCTTTGATTTGATCCCTGGATATGGCGGCAATGATTTACAATTACTCGTCAGCGACGAGGTCATCAAGTTGACCTCTCGATGCTTTCGGCGTAAAATTTCAGTCTTATTTAAACTCAGATCTCTTGGCTTTGACGATGATTCTTGGGCAGAGGCAAGATTTTCAGACGACTTCTGTCGTCTTCTCCTTGGAAGAGTTGCATACTTTTCTATTATTTGAGAGTTGGCTTTACTTTCAGATGCTGAACCGGTCGAGGAATTAGGCGAGACTCTTTTGCCTACTGGGTGCGGAGCAGTGGATTTTTGTCGCGACAAAGTAACATTATGGCTTTTGTTGGCTGACGAGGGCCAACGACCATCATCAACTGCAGGAGTCACTTTAGATCTACAGCTTGACAAAGATCTTGTGGACTTACTTCTCGATTCACTCAATTCTCGAGGTCTACCAGCAGAAGTCTTAGCTGTAGACGTCGAAAAATAAATGTGCCTACGACTAGTCTCTCTAGGAGAGCTGGAAGATGCAAATAGGAGCCTGCCACGGTTAGTAGCTTGCTTATCACTTACTGCCTTTTTCCTTGAGCCAATTTTGGCATCGTTAAGGGACCCTGAACCAGTGACACAGGAACTTTCACTACCAGCTTCGCTGGTTCCCTCACCGTAAACATAATCTAGTGATGTTTGAGTGTCTGAAAAATGCAGTGTTTGACTATTGGCAGCACTACAACTGGACAGTAACTCCTCGGAATCAAACAAATACGGGGAAGAGGATCGGCTGATTTGGCTTGAATTGCAGGACGCTTCGATCTCCGTTTCTTTAAAATATTTTCCGTTCGTTTCGACTCCACTGTCACTTCCATTGGTGATTTCTACCTCACAATTTGGTAACTGCTTCATAGTGCTATCTTGAATGGAGGTAATATTCAAACAAACATCATCGTTACAATCTACTCCATTGACGCCATTTTTCAAAATGTGATTCCTCTCGCTTCCTTCCCCATTTTCGAGGGGGTTCGGGTTGTTTACGTTACCATTTAAAACTTCTTGCGACATAAATTCGGCAAGAGAAGCATTACTTTCGGTAATGACTCGTTCATCAGAGGTTGATTCTGAACCATCGATTGCGTCGCAGGTCAATTGCTTAGGACTAATTAAATGAAGACTAGGAGGACTCTTGACAATACTTAAATTAACGCTCAAATCGCTGATATCATTTGAGGAAAAATCTAAAGCCGAGACACACGTCTCACTGGACTTGGTGACTCCATCGTAAGCTTCTTCCCACTGCTCCGATATGGAGTTAGAATCCGGAGATGGTAAGCCATCTTCGTTTCTCTTACTATCCTCCGAATCTTTGTCATTTTCTGAAATTGAGGTATCCAACTTAGTCGGAGATGTCGCATTTGAATTTCTAAGAGCATTTACTTTCACATCACTCCGAAACCATCTGAATACTTTGGAGTCCATATTTTGGCTTATTTACAATGCCAGCAAAAGGTTTTGGCATAGTCAAATTGGCAAGAGCTGTAACAATAAAAACAACCCTGCATTAGAAGATAATTATTGAGAAACAGGTGATAGTTGAGAAAGAAACAAAAATCCAATAATGTGCAAAATATAAATACCAACAGTCAAACTAGAAATTGGCAGAAAAAGCCACTTCTACAATGCTGCACTAAAAATCAACAATCTCCTTACCCACCTTAAAAATCTACCTTTAATCCCCAGCACCAAGAAAAACTAAAAAATTACGTGCTACAAACACTATAATACCCAGGCACTAAAAATAGACAACACCTAAACTCTTTGCAAAAACCTTACAAGCAAAATCTTTAATTCCTTTATTTTTTTCTGCTCCACATTAAAATTTTGTTGTTACATATTAATAATGTTAATTTTCCTTGTATTATTTTTGTTTTTTCATAACTCTAGTTCTTTTGTTAGTCAAATTAAATTATTTTAGTTAAGACTACTTTAGTTTAGTAAGTTTATAGTCTTCCACATTAAATTTAAGTTACGAATGTATTTCCCTCACTTCTTTCACCTAAGATTACAACCTTTTTTACAACTAAACTCCTCTCCATAATAACTCTTCATACCTAATAAATGAACATACTAAATAAAAAAAAAATACAGAAATTAAATATCTTGATCACAGGAGCCGTTATACAAAGTTGAATGCACCATTTTTTTTTTAAAGTTGTAAAATCAGGGCCTAGTTAACCAAGTTTACCTTACATCGAGAGGAGAATCCGTTCAAAAGGTCCTTCTTTCCCTTTTTCCCATTACTTCGTGCTCTGTGATGTTATTATTATCTGAATTTACAAGAAGCAAAAAATAAAATCGTCAGATTAGTTTTTTCTAATTAGATCGTTTTTTTATTACTTTTTTTTTTATTGCAAAGGAACATAAAATGATACTTGAGCATGAATTTATTTTCTTATCATTTGCGAGGTGGAGAGAGCCTAAATTCACATCTTAGAGCAGCTAAATTGGCAAAATATCCCGGGGGAAGACCCCCCCCTAGAAAAATGGTCTAGCTACGGCACGCCCATGTCTCTGATACATAGTGAATCAAAACAAAGATTTCGCCAGACATGGAAAGTTGTTGCTCTTTTGCTTTGAAAACGTTTTCTAGTGATGCTGTTCTCTTGCATAAACCACGATCTAAGACTAACTTAAAGCTCAAAAATGAAGTATTTCACACATTTTTTAAGTCATGTTGCCATTTAATGTTCATAATTTTTATCGCTATAGGTAAAATTATGTCCCGGAAATTCCATGTTATGATCCCCAGTGTATTACACAAAAGCAGGGTTCCTAATTTGTGAGTAATCTAGGGAATTTCTAGAACAATCGATAGTTCCATTGGCTGAGCAAAATATTACACAGTCCAGTTACATAGTATGATTACCTACACCTCACAAAAAACTTGAAACTTTAATCATTCTATCATTCAGATCCATTGATAGTTCCATCGGTTGACAAAAAGATTACAAAGTTAAAAATCGTGTGGTTACATCATATGAAAACACTATAAAAATGGAAAATATGATATTTTCATCCATCTTCTGAATCATCAATGATTTTGTGAATGCTTTTGATTACTCACAAATTGGCAGCCCTGCTCTAAGGCCTGGAATCGAATCCTAGGCGATCAAAAATCAATTTTAGAAAGAGGTCTCGGAGGTGTTTATTCGTTGTTGACCTGGTTCCTATTTAAATTTTTTACTTGTATTGTGTTTTAAGCCGTTTGGTATGTAATTGTTTTAATATTTTGTAAGAGGTAAAAAGTCATGAAGATTGCTGACCAAGATTTTGAAAGAATTAGTCCCTTAAGATTCACCCCAATCATCTAACATATTACTCCCAGAAGATTCAAATTTCTGGAATTATTGAGTGTATTTGGAGTGCGTTTCAAATAGGCATTTCACAATTTCAGACCATTTCCGGGATAAGAGCCCACCGAACAAAAAATGCGTTCTTCAGTCAAAAGTCTCCATTCAATCACAATGCTAATTTCTGAGAAAATATTAAATTATTTCGTAGGTCCGTCTCTTTTCCAGAAAGAACTTTATTTATTCAATAGAGCCAGAAAATCCAAAGCGTACCGTGAAACTAGACAACCTAATCCGTTGGCGGTTACAGGGGGAGGGGAGAGAAGGGGGCAACCCCCCCCCCCCCCGGCTCAGCGAAAAAAGGTTGAAAGGAGGGGCAAGGAATAGAGTAAAAGGAAAAGGGGGTTACTGGGGTTTGCGAGGGCTGTATCCGCCAATGAACTAATCAAATAGCTCAAAAAGGGCAAGTTTCAGATTTTATACCCGACTTTGAAAACTCTGAAAAATGCATCAAACCCATATTTCATGTGCTTTTTCATTATTCCAAGGAACAGCAAAAGGAGGCAACAGTTGGCAACAGTTAAGGCCACCCTGGAATGTTGGCCCAAATCCTCTACATGGATATCCTTTATGATTTGTTTGCCATATACAACAGGTTCAGCTGTATTATTTCATTTGTGTGACTAAAATCACAGCCATGTACTATGGTCTGGAATCCAATCCTGGACACTCGTAACTGCTTTAAGATGGAAAAAAAAAAGAAATTGTGCTGGCTGTTAAAATGTTTTCCACCATAAAGTTTGAAGCAAAATTTTGAATCTAACCATAAAAATTACTAACAGTCAGTTGCGACATGGGTAAAATTATAGCAGGTAATGAGACCTCCAGACCCACAATAACCAAAGCGACTAGCATGAAAAATCGGTAAACTCCATTCAACAATTGGCCAGAAAATTTTAATTTACATCATCAGAATGTTTTCAAATTAAAAGTCTTTAAAAAGCAACCCCACCAATCTGCATCTTTCAGATTTTTTAGGACTCAGAAAATGCTGCATCCAAAGTGCAGTAATATGTTTTGAGCTGATTAGCAAAATTTCCGTTTCACTTGACTACAGCGCTATCTTACATGGTTGACGGAAGATACAATTCTCACAGCACACAGATGATCCAGCAAAATGCATTACCACCAACTCGATTCTGTCATAATGGACATTGGCAGGGTTTTTATTCATGTTCGGACACATTCTATGATATGTTTGAAAATAATTTCATGCTTAGACATTTTAAATTCTCTGGAATTCATTCTCTAAGAATGGAATCAACCAGAAATTTACTCTCTTCAGAGGGTATTCAAACCTGCTTTCAATTTATTATCTAAAAATCTATTGAGCCAATGTTTTTAACTTCTTGTTATCATAAAATTTTTGAAATAAAATATCAAATTAAATTGTTAGAAGAGAAGAATAGATTTGGTCTTGCATCGTTGCCCCTCAAATCCAGAACAGTGAGCACTCGCCCTATAGAATTCAAATTCTTCAAAAATGTCTATTTCCTTTATTTTTTTTAAGAAAATCAGAGTTCAGTGCAATTGCTAACCCTTTCCACTCTTGTGAGGATTTTTCTTTAATTTTCAATTGATGAATTTTTTATTTATTTTTTATTTTCATTCAATGAATTTTTTAAATAGATTTTATATTAATTTAATAAATTTTTCATCTACTTTTTGTTTTTATTTCATTAATTTTTTATTTATTTTTTATTTTCATTCAATTAATTTTTTAAAAAGATTTTATTTTAACTTAATTAATTTTTCATCTACTTCTTGTTTTTATTTAATTAATTTTTTAATTATTCTTTATTTTCATTCAATTAATTTTTTTTAAACGTTTTATTTTAATTTAATTAATTTTTTATTTACTTTTTATTTTTATTTAATTAATTATTTATTTATCTATTCATTTTTTTTCAGTCTTTGTTTTCTTGTGCTGACACTGCTGACTTTTGTCGGATATATCTGACATCGAAGTTGAAAGGGTAAATGTTCAAAACATTTACATCAATCATTACTATGATGCTCATTTTTATTTTGCCTGAAGTTTCAACATTATGATACTATTTCTCAACAGATCAAATTCAGATCTTAGGATGAAGTTTCACTATAATTAAGATCAATTATTTTGTCAGATTCAGCTCTTGGATCGAGGTTTCGCTATCATTACATATTTCTTCACTTTCCTGGTTTTATGGTTCATAGATTCAAATTAATCAATAACGAAAGAATGGAATGAATTTATGGAAAGCAGTAACTTTGGAAAAATCATTTAACTTCATTGACCAGTAAAGAAAAAACTGGGAATATTCCCAATAGGGCACTAACTCAGCCAGAAATAATCTCAACCAATAAAACACCATCTATGAGGTTGTTTTTTTTTTTTTTTTTATTATAAAAAGGGGGGGGGGCAAAAATCTTTCATAACTAAGTTTGAATCAACTAGAAGTAGGTAGATGAAGAGACAGGTTAAAACCAGAAATGAAAAAAACTGTGATCAATTAACGAGATCAAAACAAAAATTTTATTTTTGCTATTAGTCTTGATTACAAATCAATAAAACAAAATTAAATCTTTAGCCAGCAGTAAAAAGACAGAATTTGTACCTCATCTAAACATATACAGAGTAAACACTGAACACAACACTGCAGTACAGCAACATATTTTTTTGTTTAACTTTATAGTAGCATGTAATCTTTGATTTTTCCAACATTTAAGACTTAGGGTTAAATTTCATTAGAGTAAGCTCACTGCTAATTTCTGTCACATAATTTTCGATCATTAATGCCTTTATAGAATGATGCAAAAAAACGATGAATTCTCTTAAAATTTCAGGTATCCACCCCAAACTCTGAAAAACCTGATTAGCTTAATCAAAATTAATCTGTAGGCTGATTGTTTACTATTACGTTTAATCAATGGTTAAGACTATCAATGAGTGACGCTATTGGTCTAGGATTGTAAGACTTGCTATGGCAACTATAGTTAAATAGTTGCATCACCCATAAACAGTCTTAATTATCTATCGATTTATCGTAAAAGTAAACAATCAATTTGCTGGATATGGCTGGATTAATCCAAAGCCATCCAATTTTACCTGTGCATTTACTCACAGAGAAAACTATTCCCATATTTTGCAGTAAACTGCTATCACAACCTTCAAACAACATTTGAAGCTCATAGGCAATGTTGCGAGTTGAAAATTCACTTGTTTGTTTATATTAAGTATTTACTGATGTGAGCAGCTTGAATTTAATGCGCAAATAGAACCCTCTGTATAAAAAAATGCTGAGTTGATGGGTATCCGACAGCAATGTTGAATGCAACTGTTTATAGCTTTTATAAAGTTTAAGATAAGATTTTGGATGTTTTGCGCATGGTTATTTTCGCCTCATTTGACACACGAATCAATGCTTTCAAAACTTTCTTTAACAACAAATGCAACAGGTATCTATAATTCAGTTACATACATTTTATGAATAATGGCAATTTGGGTTTATTTTTTAACACTTTTTTTAACCTTCTATTCTAATTTGAAAACCCAATCGGGTAATTTGGGACAAGAGGGTAACTAGAAATATGTTTTGTAAAAGTCTAATTTGCAAACCCAAATTCTTGTCCCAAATTACCTGATTTTAAATTATAATTTTTTCATGGACATCAACAAGTTGAAAATAAAACAAAACTTTTTAAGAAAAATTACAAAGGAAGGGGAAGGGTAACAAGAGACATGTTTTTTCATCAATTTTCTTCGCGTGGGAGTCTAATGAGAATACCCAAATTCTTGTCCAAATCACCCGCTTTTACGGCATAATTTTTCGTTAGACATAAAAACTGTTGAAAATGTAACAAAACTACAAAAAATGGGGGAGGAATGGAAGGGACATGATTTTTATCACTTTTATCTGCACAGGAGTTAAATGTGAAAACCAATATTCTTGTCCCAAATAACCTGATTTTACAGCATAGTGTTTTTCTGCACTCTTAGAAGTTAAAAATAGAACACAACTGTACAAAAAATAAAAAAAAATTACAAAAGACGGCCCCTCCATTTGACACTATTACAAATACAGGACTTAGCTGAGTCAAACGTGAAAACCAACGTTCTTACCCTATATTACCTGATTTTGCAGCATACTTTTTTTATGCACACATAGAAGTTAAAAATAGAACACCAAAAAAAATTACAAAAGACGGCCCCGACATTCGGTACTATTAACATAACAATAAAGGACTTTTCCTGGTCAAATGTGAAAACCAATATTCTCATCCCAAATTACCTGCTTATACGGCATAATTTTTTTAGGCACACTTAGAAGTTAAAAATAAAACACAACTGTACAAAAAAAAAAAAAAAAAAAATTACAAAAGACGACCCCTACATTCGGCACTATTACAATAACAATACAGAACTTTTCCAGGTACACTATTTACATCATAATTGTAGTCCCAGGTCAACTCCTGCCCAGCAGGAATATAATTTAAAGCAAAGAAAGCTACCCACGGGAATCGGAGATCATGAGTGTCGACAAACACATTTTGAACGAACACATTCGGTTCGCAAGAATGATTCAAATAACGACCAATGTTGCCATTGGTTTTGGCATCCATGACATAAACACACTCATCTTCTCCAAATAAGTTTCTCAGAGATTTTTCTCGGCTCCTGTCATCCGGATCTTCATCGACGACCGGATTGAACTTGCGGGGCGCTCCCTCTCCTTTCCTATCCTCATCATCACTATCCCCATCATCGTCATCCTTACTGGAACTTTTCTCTTGATCACTTGACGATTTATCATCTTTCTTCTTATCTTCCTTTTTCTTCTTTTTTGACGTATCCGGTTTCTTCCGTAACATCATTTTAAATTCACTTTTAGGATTATTTCCATATTTCAGCTCAAATTTGGCATCTAAATCTTTAGATCGTGGCGATGTAGCACCGGAACTTTTGCTGTCATCATCCTCTTCATCTTCATTGCTGCTAGCATCCGTCTTTTCAGCATCTGACAGTAATTCAGAAGGAACCGATTCCTCATAGTCCTCTTTAATCCTTTCAATAACTTCAATATAATCCAACTCTGCAAGATACTCATCACCATAATTCTTCCCTTCTTCATTCGCAGAATGTTCCGTAAGAAGATTACCTGCGTAAATACAAATAAAGGATCCGATAGGAATATCGTGGAGACATCTGATACCCCATCCTTTTTTCTCAGTCTTAAATAACTGCAACTTTTGGACTAAGGGATGCTGGACAACTCTATTCAAGCATGAAGTCTTGGAACATTTACATTTGCTATTGCATTCATAAATACCCGTTACAATTCTTTCAGGTAACCTCCGGTAAATATAACCTTGGTTTAATTCAGCATTCTCCATTCCAGGAATAATTTTTTGATTGTCCATTGTTAGTTTCCAACAAGCGCACTTTTCTTTGTCTTGACAATCATCCGTGCAATCACAACAGACGAGGAAATCGGGATCTAAATTTAAAGGGACACCTTCTCTGGGTTCCCGCTCAGTGATGTATTGAACATAAACAGGCATTAAATTATCGAGATAGTTTACACAAGATATGGGTTGCTTTTCTTTGCCATACGAGAGATCCTGAATGTAATTGAAGTATTTTGTAATTTTGAATTCGGTCAGGCAGTTCACCCATTCTTCAAAACTAAACTGATCAACAGTCATTTCAGATTTGGAAATGCGTAAGTATCTATGGACTTCTGAGATATTACGAAGTCTTCGTCCACAAGGTGCCACATAGAATATTACTCCTTTGCTGGCTCTTACTTTACTCCAAACTCTTTCGAAACCAAATAACAAAGGAACAGCTAAAGGACCATAACCACGTCCCTTGTCAAAGGTGTGTCCAACCCATGAGACACATCTTGGTCCACATTGATGGGGAACAAAACGTTTATGTCGCCAGGCCTTGGATGTATCTATTGTATCAATCCTTGAAGGTACTTTAACCTGCACCACAGGGGGTGGAATATCTTTTTTCCCTCTTTCCGAAGGCTTTTGAAAAACAGGTTTTCCCGTACCACTTTTCTTTGCTACAGCTCTTTTTTCAATGAGGTCAATAATGTTTGGAGCATTTCCACCGGAGTCTTTGTTGTCTATTTTTCCATCGCACTCTTGACGAGTGTACTCAACATACGGTAAGTTACGACTCCGCAGATTTGAATTTAGTCCACGAACAAGCCTATCTCCTGTTTCTTGTCGTTTGTGAGCTGCAAAGAGCGGTCCAAGTCTGGTCGAACCTCGATAAATCCATTCAACTCTTCTGTCAGCATCGAACAACATTTTCACCAAGGATGAGTCAATCTCCATCACTCTGGCAATCCACCATTTTCCATTCCATTCTGTTTTTACCATTTGCTTCGTTTGTAATTTCACCATGGGTCTTTCAGGATAATCTAATAGATAGCGGCGAATAAAATCCTTAAAATCAGGTAACACATCATCCCACACACTTTTGGACGATTCGCAGACTACCCGAATCTCCTCATGGTGGATGTATTGCGCGTACCCATCATCAAAAAAGACCAGATACCTAAACTTATTGATTAATTTCGGAGGTTCAGCAACTACGCCAGCATAAAATTTGTCATTGCGAGTTTTGGCGTTTTCTTCTTTGAATATGGCTATTACTCGAGTGCCAATCGGTAATCGAACAGTTGCTGGTGAAGAGTAAGCAATGAACTTTCCAAGCACCGATCTATAAGCATCTTGATACTTTTTCAATGGTTCAGGACGAATTTTATAGAGAAATTTGAAAGGAGCATGTTTGGGCTCTGCCACAGAAATTTTGACAACTTTTCCAGGAATCCAAACGCCGTATAAAGTGGATTTCATGAAATAAACGACTTCGTTCGGTTTTACTGACGTTCGCACCAACGGACCTATATTTGGAAGATTCTTAGGGGGATTAACTACTGAAGGTGCCAATTGCACAATATCTGATGAGGAGATATTTTTGGAGGAACCATAATTTTCACTGACATTGCTAAATTTAAAAGGAGTAACTTTTTTCATTGCAACCGCTGGCCGCGCAGGAGCTGGAAAGGATGAGGAACCTTGCATGCCTGATGGATTGACAATACTACCAGATCTTACACGAGGAGTTTTAAGGGGAATTTTAAAACCATGAGGTTTCACATGACAGTCAACAATTTGTAACTCTTTCAGATGGGTCAACCTTGGCCGATATGGGCCATGAATTTTTTCATACATCTTCTTTAGATTTTTAGTGTGATCGTTGATTTCTAATTTCATGCTATCAAACTCTGCTTTGATACGGTCTATATCAGAAGACACTTTCTTACTTCCCTCATCCAGTTGAAATTTGTAGTCAAACTTTTTAAGAACAGACATGACCGAGTCGTTGAGATAATTTTCAGCAGACTTGACTAGCTTTTTTTTCTTGAGGTTGACTCTTTCATCCTCCTTTTCGTTTTCATCATCAGAATCTAAATCGAGGCTCACGACTAGACTGTCAGGGTTACACGGGATGTCAAAAATTGATTTATGCTTTACTAAGTTATTTCGCAACTTATCGGCATAGTTCATAGCAATTCGGTAGCACTCAGCGCACATCCTCAATCCACTCTTTGGTTTTACGTTGTAATAGGCTGTAACAAAACTTTCAGCTTCTCTCAAGTCGCTTCCAAATTTGCAATTCGGATTGACGCATTCGGAGGAGCCCATGCCCATCTTTTTTTCACGGATTGCCTCAATATCAATTACCTCAACTGGAGTATTTAAAGGCTTGGGCAGCTTTGGTTTAGTGAATAAGTCCGAATCATCAACTTTAGAGACAGCAGACTTGGACATTTCATCACTGGCTGAGGTTTTACATGGATCACCTGAACTTCTTTTCGGGCTTTTCTCTCCCTCTGGTACATTTTCATCATCAGTTATTATGACCATGTCACTGTCTGACGAAGGATCCTCCTCCATAATTTCAGCAGCTTGTTTGTCAGACGATTTCATACCTCCACTTAAATCATCAGTTTTGGAATCATAGTCAGAGGATTTCTTTTCAATGGCTGCGGCATTTACCGAGGGGTCGGACTTTCCTGTATCCTTTATACCTTCAGGCATGATTTCATCATCTGTTAGGGTAATCAGATCACACTTTTTATCGGCAGAATTATCTTCACTGATTTTGGCGGATAGCTGGCCTGATGATTTGGTGCTTACACTAAGATTATCAGAGCTTTCAGGACTCTTTGCGGCAGCTACGGCTTCTGACGGTTTGCTGGAACTTTCTTCACTATCTTGTTCCTCAGGCACAATTTCATCATCGGTTAGTACAATCATATCACAATTTTCGTCAGAAAGTGTATCTACACTGATTTTGGTGCTCGTTCTAAGATTATCATCGGTGACTCTTTCAGCTCCGGACAGGGGTGTTGACTTTTCGGCGTTGTTTTTGTCTTCAGGCATAGCTTCATCATCAGTGAGTATAATCATATCGCAATTTTCTTCTGGAGGTGTATCTACACTAATTTTGGCGCTCGGTCTAAGATTGTCATCGGTGATTCTTTCGCCTCCGGAGAGTGGTGTTGATTTTTCTGCGTCGTTTTTGGGTTCAGGCATAGCTTCATCATCAGTGAGTATAATCATATCACAATTTTCTTCTGGAGGTGTATCTACACTGATTTTAGGGCTCGTTCTAAGATTATCATCGGTGACTCTTTCGACTCCAGACAGTGATGTTGACTTTTCTGCGTCGTTTTTGACTTCAGACTTAGTCTCGTCGTCAGTTAAGATGATCATATCATCCGTTAAAATGATCGCATCACTATTTCGCTCCGATGCTTTTGCATAGTTGCTTTCAGTGGATTGCTGGCCAGAAGATTTGGTACTTTCACTAAGTTTATTATCACAGACTTCAGGGCTTTTCCTAACAGCTAAAGCTTCTGAGGGTTTTCTAGAATTTTCTTCCGGCATCATTTCATCATCTGTGAGGATGATCATATCACAACTTTGGTCATGCGTGTTATCTTTGCTGATTTTTTTAGATTGCAAGGCAAATGATGTGGTGCTCACATTGGAATTTTCGAAGACTTCACAACTGTTTACAACAGGTTCAGCTTCAAACGGTTTGATGGAACTTTCTTGATCTTTTCCTTCTTCAGGTGTATTTTCATCGTCAGTTAAAACAACCACCTCGCAACTTCTGTCAGACATACTTTCCTCTTGAGTTTCAGAAAGCTGTTGATCTGCAGACTTAGCTCTCTTGCTTGAGATGTCATTTGAACGAAAGGGTGCATCTGACTTATCTTTAAGAACTGAAGATTCTGTTCTTTCAAAAGACACTTGCTCATCCTTTTCTTCTGACATACTTTCATCGTCATCAGTTAAAATAACCATTTCACAATTTTGATCAGAGGAGCTTTGGTTACCTCGACGGGTTGGCTGTTCCTCATCCATTTCAGCACAACTGGTTTTGCTGCCACTAACACCATGAGAGGATCTACACGTGATCTTGTAGATCGAAAACAAACAAGGGAAATACGCTTTTAAAATCGAAATCACGAACAAAACAAGAAGGACCCGCGAGTGTTTTACCGTAAATAGAGGCGAGAAAAATAGACTTTCGGCTCGTTTTGACGATTTCACACGACTAGTTTTGCTGTCACTTCCAACGTGGACTTGTAGATCAATAACAAACAAGAGGCTTTTAAAATTAAAATTCCGAACAAAACAAGAATGGCCCGCGAGAATTTTACCGTAAATACAGAGACGAGAAAAAAAAAAAATCACTTTCGGCTTGTTTTGAGCAAGTCTCCCATCAAAAATGGTAAATAAAACTTTTCTAGTTCTTTCGATGGATAACACGAGTAACAACATCCAACGGCCGTACGTTGATTGATGCCCAACGAGACGAACTCTTATGCTTCGCTGTGATTGGTTTAATGTCGTAGTCTAATCACGTGAGCGAATGACCCGCTATATTCGAAAAAGTGTATCAGGCCGTGGGCCGTCAAACTTTCGTAGCCGACAAACTTTGTAGAAGATTCCAAAGGCTCGGCGATTTCGGTTCGAGCTGCATTCTATGCAACGCTTATGATTGGTAATGTTTTGAATGAGTATTTTAAAAAGTAAGAACGTCACTTTAAACTTCAAAGAAACACGCTCAAGGTAGATATGTTCAAAAAACCAACGGCCTAGATCCGATATTGACGGTACTACGGACCTGACAGAAGGCGTAATGCGGATCGATTTGATGAATCGATCAGCGATACGCCTTTTCACCGCGGTTTTACCATGAACACATAGCAACCAGCGTGATAATTTTTCGAACAAATCTTCCAGAAATATGGTTCTTTGAAGTGACCATCCAACTTTCTTGCATAAGCGATTAACCCCCCCCCCCCCCTCACCCGTTCGAACAATAAAGGGGGAAAAGAGGAGGAAGGAAAGGGGAAAGAGAGAAAACAGAGAAGGAGACACACCGGGGGGCCGAGAATCTCGGGATTCGCCAGTGCTGCCTTGAAATAGGGTACCTATTCAAAACATGGTCAGATATTGGCTTTATTCCAAACGATAATTGAATTGAAACGGTGGAACCTCTGGAATCACACTACGTGCTCGGTTGGAACAGTAGTTTGGTATTTATTCCACAACCAAATACTTTTCTTGGAAATGTTTAGTATGCACAGTTCAATGCCATATAAAGGCATGATCTGACAATATTTTAGAAAGAAACAGTAAAAAATTCATAGAAAAAATTTACTTTGAGAGGATGAGAGATGGTCAATGTGCGCCTTTTCTAACGAACCCAATCAAAGTGAACCGTTTTGTGCAGCGCGGATTATCTGAAGAAATTGGAGCTAGCTTCATACGGGAAAGCTAACCTCTCAATGATGGCAGTTTGAATACTTGAACAAGCGACCAGATATGTTACGTGCAAGTTGCACTGTTCTCACGACCACATGCTCTTATGAAGAAATTGAGCTTTGCTTTCTGTATCTTGTAATGTTATTTCCACACGGACTCTTCTGAAGTCATCTGACCATGAACAAAGAGATAGCTCACAAAGTGGCGTAAAGGTGAGGTAGATGAGGTCATCGATGATTTTGACCAATTTATGTGAGCTCTCATTTTGATCAAGGACAGACAACTTAAAACTTACAGTTGTTACCAAAGAGCTTAGAGCAACTTCAGCTTAAAATTTCACCAATTTTTCCAATAGTTAGATTTTTTTTACATTTTTTGCCTCAATAATCAATCAAGCAATAATCAAAGATCAAGGCAGAGAAAATTTTTCAATTATGAAAAAAATTAAAAAAAAAAAAAAAAAAAAAAACACGTAAAACTTAATTAATAAAAATGAGAGATAATAGATAGATAGATAATTTGTTTATTCCAAAAAATAATTTAACGAAATGAAAACAAAAACTACCCTGCTAAAAGAGTTTCTGAATTTTTATAGCCGAGGCAATTCTGCTTCTTATCAGCCAAAAGAGAGGTCTTAAGCTTTCATAGATTTTGAGTTCTTGTTGCCACCAAACAATCATACCTATCTTCTTTTCCTAACTTTCCTTGTATTTAATAAGAGGGCAGGAATACGATCAGCTCAACCAAAATTTGTGGTTTGCTAGCGACAGTCAACATAATAACTCACAGCATGAACTGACAAAGTAAAGGCAAGGTTTTTAACAAATCAAATTAAAAAGGCAGATTGCAAAGGATTCTCAGTACCCTATTTGTTAGAAAGCTCAATGGTCAACTTAAACAATGCCTAACTAATTTGATGGATTACTGAGCTCCAAAATAAGCATAGTTTTGCAAATGATAAGACAAGCAATCTACCGGTATTTGTATTTCTAGAGCACATACTATAAGAGATTAGTATTTTACCGTCATTCTTCTAATGGGCGGCCACACAAATAGTGGCAATGGGTGAGGGGGCCAAGGGAGGGTGGCACTTTAGTCTTCTCCACCAACCTCTTCCCTTATCAGTTGGCCGTTTGAGCAAAAGTACGGCCAGACAAATGGTGGTCTCCAGAAAACTCTACGGTAGAACTCATTTCACAAGAATTGGCAGATGACAGATGGGCTTGTTAACTGCGTAGTAACAGAGTTTGCATTTCTACTCACTGACTTTGATGCGCAGAGACATAAAACAAACCAACAGCACAAGGAGCCGGACCAGCTGTCATCCGCCATCTTTGGTGAAATGAGCTCTATACTCTACGCATTTCAAACCATTGATAGAAGTTGCTGGTTTCGGGTCAAACATGAAGCATCAAAGATATCAGGCTGATCTGAACTCAACATTTCTGCAGGGTTTAGATGAGTTTAATGTGTTTAATGCCACTGATGCTGCCAAAAACATCAGTAAGAAAAAAAAGCGAAGGTTGATACCCTCTGTAGTTGAAACCTTCCTAGATTATCAGCAAAAATATACTTCAAGAAAATCTTGTAACTATGCCTCATCTCAGGACTCGATTTCTTTCTCAGATATTGTCATTTGTAAGAATAACCCCAAACATTAGGAACTAGCTAGAGAAACAAACTAGGGAAAATACTTAGAACAAATTGAATTTCTGAAGCTAAAAGGAATCATTCAGCAAAACGGCCAAAATCGGGAATAGGACTTCTAAAATTAAGCGTAAAGGCATCGAAAGTTAGAGGGAAAATGAAGGCAAAGTTCGTTCAGTGGAATGCATTGGACTGCAAAGACACAGTATCCTCTTCTGAAAATGGCAAATCAAGTTTAGTCACAATTTTTAAAATACTCATATGTAACAGACCAATGAGTTTAAGAGTTTCTGGTATCACTTATTAGATGGATTGATTAAAAAAAATTTCGCTCCGCCAGTCGTTTTGTTCTTTCCTTATTTTGTATTTTTCCCTCTCTCTGTTTGAAACAAAAATTTTTCTTTCCTCCTTGAGCAAGACATTGCAGGTGGGCCGTGCATGAAGTTTGTTTCTTGAAAGTGACCACTGACCATGCAAGAACTCAAAGATATTTTTTTAAAAAAAGTCCCTTTCTCTAGCCACACGCAAGCGTATTCAGGCGATACAGTAAATTTTGTACGCCTGAAATCATCATTCTTTGCCCATAGATGGGGTAAACAGCACTTCATCATCTGTTTTCTTTACAAATTATTATTTTGCAGATTAATTAGGACAACGCCTTAAAGTGCAGACTTTTTTTATACATGCTATCGATTCGTGTTATTTTGGCTTATAAACATTATGAGAGAAATTTGACAAAATTTTCCCTTTGGTATTGTTAGTCTTTTGCCATCAATTTTCGACCAATTTTCAAAAATACGCTGCATTCGTGGAATTGGTCCAAAATTTAGAAAACTAAGTAAGGGTACAAAATGCTCCACTAAACAAGCACTTTAAGGCAAAACATAAATCAAGCCCCGAAATTTGGTCCAAAAGTGACTTTTAGGCCCCTGAAGAATTTTAAATTTTCCAAAAATTTCTGTAACAGTAATTTCCACGAGAGCTCTCTTTACATCAAGAAGTGGACGATAAATCATTACTGGAGTCACCTCGGAGACCTCAAAGCCCTTAAAAGCCTATAAATTCTCATCTAAACCAAAAATATTGATTGTTCATTTTGACGAGATACTCAATCGATGAATGATCAATTTTTAGGGTTTAGAAGACAGTTTTTAGGCTTTTGAGGCTCTCAGGTAGGGAGAGGTGACCCTCTAGATGTGCAAAAACTGTTTGTCACAGCTATGCACTTTATTGAGGCTTATGGCTATCCTTATTACTGCCTTGAATCAGCAAAGACAACAGTTTGTCCCAAAATTGGGACATGGGCGTTATCGGTAGTATCGCTTTTTTCTCCTAAAGGGACAAGCGGATTTCGATGAGACTACAGGGGTCAGGGAGTACCGCTTAAATGATGAAAAGTCAGAAAATTTCAGAGTCCTAAGACAAAATGGAGGCTTGTGAGACAACATTGAATTTTGGTTTGTCACAAAAATGGGACGTCGGGCGTTCTAGTGTTAAGAGATTGTGTGATGATTGGTAGGTATTTTGTGGATTAAATGAGGTTTATTTAAAGAGGAAGTAGAAGGCAAGAAATTGCCGAATTTTTTTATCGAGTTTGGAAGAGTTGGTTTACAACAAGTCGCAGTTTTCTTGTAAGCAGCCAACTCAGCTTACAGTAGAGCTGCGGAAAGAAAAGAATGGACAGATGTCAAAACTGGCAGAGACGAACCGATAACCATCAACATTCAACTAAGTTGTACTAGCCTCGTTCAACACATGACACGCTTAGTACGACTCATCCGTTTACCGCGAAATTGTGTGGAATGTTTTTGGAAAAGTAAGCATGTTTAGAACTCCGTGCATTTGTTGATCGCTCACAGTTACCGAAGCGACTCAGACCCTTTAGACATTTGTCAATTCTTTTCTTTCCCCAGCTCTGACTTTAGTAGACAGCAGTTCCTTCATTCCACTGTAAGAAAATTTGCTTCAGGGAAGTAGAAAACTTGCGGGACATAATCCACTTAATCCAGAAGAGAAACAGGAAACTACAGTAGATAGAACTTGAAACAACAAACATCACACTGAATTATTTGGCAGAAACGAGAGTTAAGAAAGAGAGATAGAAATACTTAGTAGAATGCAAAAAGGAAGAGACGTTTAAACACCTTAACTTTTACGACTAGGAAGACAAGTAATTCGAACAAACAAGATGGTTCAGCAGAAAAACCATGCAGTCCACACGAAGAGAATAGGATCTACAGCAAAGAAAACAAATTAGATAAGAGTGAAGGGACTCGCAACAAGCAAACGCTGGCATTCCGCAAGGGTGAATCAAAATCAAAACATTTACCCTTCCTTGCTCTGAATGGAAGATGTCCATCAGAGACATTAATTCGAAAGCTGAGATTATCTGAGCCTGATACCCCAAAGTCGAGAGTTATAGAGAGCTGAAGTTAGTAGAAAATTCCAGAATCACAGTATTGAGTTGATTGATTTAGCATAGAATTGAATTTGGCACACGAGTTGATTGAGTGTCAACATACTGAGCACGACACGATTATAAATAGAGATTAGAGATGGACAATTTGTAAACAAACAGTGATTGATAGCTTACTCAGATGATTCGGTATTACGTTCCACATCATTATGGCGCTAATTAAACATGCTTGGGTTGTTACACGAAAATTAAAAGGTAAGTAATAACTGATTACTCGAGAAACAATTGAGAAGCAACTAAACAGATCACCATTTTAGCGGACATCAGATGCGAGAACGAGAAAAACAATTATTCCAGTTTCTTGTCTATAAGAGAGGAATGATACGGCGGAGCGGAACGGTCGCGGTTCAATGACCAAATTCCCAGTAGGAATGCGCGGAATTTCTGAACATCCTCTAGAGATCAATTTTCCACAACTTTTTTGTCCATCTCCTCCTCCAGTCCTCCTCCCGCTCCCCCTTCTCAGAAAATCCCCGCACTCCACACTGAACTTCTTCAAAACTCGAAAATTTTAAATTTAGATGGCCGGTCTCTGTGTCTCATAGAGGTCAAGTCAAGGAGGACATCGTTCATGACCTTGACTCGTTATTGTTTATTGGGCGGGAAAATTTTTTGGCCGCCTCTGTCGAACCCCACCGCGTAGCTGAAGAGGGCTGTTCTGACAAAAAAAAAATACCGATTAAGACCATATGGCCACCGCAGACTCGAGGGGGACACATGGCACACCAGCTGCTTGCAAGGAAGTTGCATCGTAAAGTAGTCCGAGGATAAATGATCCGATCAGTTCATAGGTTCCCCATTATTCATTTATTCACTTATGTAGGTACTTCAGTCTTGAACTTCTTTTCTGATTTACAAAGGTAACAAAGAGGCTCCGAAGGATTGTCAGGATTGTCGCAGTCACTAAAAAATATTCATTTTTAATCCATCGAGACAGCGTTTTTTTTTGTTTTTTTTTTTTTTTTTATGAAATGGCTGGAGCAGTTTACATTTAAGTCATGAAGAAAATTCCTGCAATTCCTCAGCTTCATGCGAGTCCCCCCCCCCCCCCCCCCCCCCCCCAAGTTGCAGACAATATTAATCAGAAAGGAAGCCTCTGCATTTTTAAGGTTTCCTAGCAGCGTTTCTGGTCTGTACAAGCTGGCTGCTTCTGGATGGACAGCCGGGAATTTAGAAGAAAAATCTCAAAACTGCCAACGCTGCATCCGGACCTTTTGGACCTTTTTTTTGGGGGTAACTGCGTCTACCTCCAAAACATGCAACAAAGTAGGGCAGATCTACTTTAGTAGAGGTCGAATCAGAAGTGTAGGCGCACCTAGACCGACAATCTTTGGAATTTTTCATCATTATTTCTCACGTTACAGAATGAAAATTAATGAAAATGATCCTGAGCGTTTGCTTTTCATCGAGGAATGTTTTAATGCTTGCTATGTTGCTTTTCACAATGTATTAGACTCCTGATTCTTTAAGTTCCGAATTTTTAAATTAAAGTACTGATTTTTTGAAAATGAGTCCCAATCAAACTTTGACCTTCGATATATCGATAATGAAAAACGATCTTTTGGACCTTTTTTTTGGGGGTAACTGCGTCTACCTCCAAAACATGCAACAAAGTAGGGCAGATCTACTTTAGTAGAGGTCGAATCAGAAGTGTAGGCGCACCTAGACCGACAATCTTTGGAATTTTTCATCATTATTTCTCACGTTACAGAATGAAAATTAATGAAAATGATCCTGAGCGTTTGCTTTTCATCGAGGAATGTTTTAATGCTTGCTATGTTGCTTTTCACAATGTATTAGACTCCTGATTCTTTAAGTTCCGAATTTTTAAATTAAAGTACTGATTTTTTGAAAATGAGTCCCAATCAAACTTTGACCTTCGATATATCGATAATGAAAAACGATACCAACCTCCAGATAGTCACAAGTCTTAGAACTTTACCCTTTTTTAACCCTCTCAATCCGGCACTGTTACAAACCCTTTTCACAAATTCTTTATCAATCTCAATAAATAGAATGAACTTTTCTTCTTTAGTTTGATGTGCATAGTGATTCTTTTAAAAATAAATTTAAAACCATGTTAATTTGGCGGTACCAATTTGTACCACCAGGATACAAAGGGTTAAACAATGTATCATCAGACAGGGGTATCCATGCAAGAAAATGTGTATGAAAAAAGAGGAAAATATAAAATTAAAACAGCTCAGAGTTTATTATTCAAATGTACAGTTTTGTAGAATACTAAATAATAAATAACGAAACAAAGTGAATGTTCCAAACAAGAGTCTTTTCTTTCATCTGTTCTGCTATAGCTATGAGGATTTTCTTGAGTGGTATACTGCTGCTTCCATAAATTATTAACGCTAGCAGTTTAAAGACATATTGAAATCAATTAATAATAAGTCAATTATAAATTAGTTAATTCAATCGAATTGATTATTGGACATTTAGTGACATTGAAGTAGATGGATAAAAGAAGCCACTAATTTTCTCATAATTAAAAAGGCCCCGACTTTTATTTCTTAGACATCAAATGATATTGAAAATTATAGAGAAGAGGTACCGTAGACGAATAAAATAATGTCAATCCAACTCCTTAGATTTTGGTTTAGGTAGGCAACCTGCAATACTTATCACAATGAATTTAAGCATTGCAGGAGGTCTATCCGAGCTAGAATCAAAGGAGTTGATAGACATTCTTTTATTTACCATCTGTACTTACAATAGGGACCCTTTTGTCCTAGCAAATTGGGAGGGGGTGAGAGGTAAATTCTGCCATGATCGAGAACTTCACTTTGGGTAATTCATTTTTCAAGTTTATTGTTGGTAACACTGCATGCTGGTTATTCTTTATAAAGATTGTAATATATTTTATTAATCAGACCCTTTTTTTTTCTCTTCAAATAAAAGACCGAAGCCTTTTATTAACATTTATCATCAAAAATCAAATAATTATTTGATCATGAAAGAACAGAAAAACTAATAACAAAGCCACTTGCACTTGCCATTTTAAAAAAATCGGGATTAACAATCACAAACACAATTTTTAGGACCAGATAAACAACAGAAAGAACTTTGAACTTCAAGTCCAAACAAAGAAAATGGTTCCATTATGAATTGGGAGGCGTTTTTGGTTAAGTGCAACTTCAGCTGTCAAAAACTCAAAAAACGATCTCTACTTTAATGAGAGACATTAGAGCACATGAGATTCAATGACGGCTTGCGTAATGTGGCAACAATGGATTTCCCCTATTTAAATCTGTGTAAAATATCAACTTTACTGCTTAGGTTCAAGCGGCTAAAGAGCATTGTAGCCAGATTTTGCGAGCCGCCATAGATCAGGTTCAGTACAACATTTTACAAAAAGCGTTGCTCACTGAAAAGCAGTTTGTGGCACAGACAAATTTCAGCTGCATAAAAACTCATTAAATTTCAGATCTCGATAAGAAACTTGCTTGATTCAAATGAGGCAACACTACACAAAGAGTGATGAGATGGATTTATTGAGTAAGATTTCAAAACATGTGAAATTTTTTTTTTTTTGTGACAACAAGTGACAAAATACCTTTTTTCCTTTCTCTGAGTTTTGTGACTCAATTTTAAGCGTTACTGCTTGTGTGTGAAGTAAAATAATTTTACAGGAATGTGCTTTAATGGTAAGCTGTACTCAGCAAATTTTGTTCACATTTTCGTATCTTTTAATAGAGCATCATGTAACACTAAACAAATCCATGCAGCGCTTGGGTACCTTGGTGGCAGCATATTAAACTACTGTAATGCTTGTCTAATTCACAATTTTGTAAATTGCAATTCGAGCTTTAAGGATTAAGAAACATTATTAAGGTTCTTTAAAATTAAGAGTTCAACTTTTGACGGAATTGACTCAGTAACGATTGTGGCTTTGCCGGACTAACGACACAAACGCAAACATGTCATTTTATGGGCAAACAACTCGATCAATTAGTCACGCATGAGTGTATAAATCCTTAAACTTTCAAGTAAATAATATCATTAATATCCAACTTCTTTAGCAAGTTATAGCATTTTAAAGTGTTTGCCGGAAAACGACACATTAATCTCCACAAAGGTTTGGTTTTTGCCGGAGAAATGACACATTATTACATTAACCTATGCAGAGGTTTGGTGCTTTTCTGGAAATTTGACACAGATGAAACATCAATTGAAGGGCTCTGCCAAAAATTTTCCGCAAGAATCACAATTTCACGCTCAATGGTTTTTTACAGTATTGCAATCTTTCAATATACAGAGTGACTTTAACAGACAGTTAGTTACAATTTAAATTCAAATTCTAAGACTCACAGACATGAAAAAATATTTGCCCTAAAACTGTTTTCTTGAAAATGTTACTTTGTAATGTCGCCACTGAGTTTATCTATTGAAAAAGCAAAGCCCGACTTTGAGAAAGCATAAAAGGAAAAAACAAAAAGGAAGAAAACATACCCTTAAAAGAGAACAGTAGAGAAACAATTTTCTTTGGGCAAAAATATAGAGCCGTGGAAAAACAGAGTTTTGAAATTTCAAGTCCAGTTTGAATTTGCCTCCTTCCAAGAAAAGGTTGAGTCTGGTTCAATTTCATTTTAAAGTCAACTGATCCATTTCAATTAAAAATTCTACTTCCTTATTTCTTCAAAAAAAAAAAGGGTTTAAATTTGAAACTGGTTGATCCATTCACCAGAGGCATCACGAATATTCTGGCAATGCTGTATTTGGTCAGTTCAGACACATAAAAAAGATCAATCTAATGGAGGTGCACAGTGCACTTCCGCCAATCAACAGTTTACACGTGTTTAAATGCACCCAACATCACTGCATTTCACCAAAAAAAAGAATCTCCGGAGTGTTGGATTCTTTGCTAAAGTAATATTTCAACATTTCATAAGATAGGGTCATTCCGGGCGGAGTGAAGCATCAATTACGTTTAAAAACTGAAATTTTGACTTTAAAACTTGTCATTTTCTGATTTACAGCAAAAAATCTGGTAAGCAAGTTGTGACCTTTGGCCTTGGTCAGTGCTAAAATTTTCAAAATTGTATATTTTAAAATCAAAGAGATAGTTTTAAAATATAATGATTGAAAATTCTGCCCAGAATGATGGAATAGACACCTGGCACATCCTCGCTTTTTAGGACTGGACCAGTTAAAACATAGGATTCATGCTAGTTTTCAGAATTCAACAATTCATGGTACCAAATCCAGAATTTCGGGTTAAATTCAAGCATGTGCTTATAACCAGTAAAAACGCCTTCAAATGAGAAGGTGTGCAACTTATGTAGGACCAGCTAAAACTTGAAATCATTAATCTCATGAAAAAAAACCTAAACTTTTTAAAATTCAAGGTTCAAATTCAGGGAGATTTAAAACAAGCAAAAAACTCGAAGAGAAACTCAAAATTCCAAGTAATCGCACCGCCCTTAAAAAAATAATCACAGCAAAGCATAGAAAATTGTCTAGTTCAACCATGGATTTTTAAATCAACACGATGAAAAACTCTACTATTTTGAATCGTTTTCTTTACTTAAAATTTAAGTGGTTTAAAACCAGTTATGACTCATGACAAAATTCAGATTGACACAGCAAAGACCGGACGAACCTCTTGAAGATTCACTTTTCCTCAAGTAGGCTGAGAAAAAAAGATCCCTGACATTCGAACGTGTGCCGGGAAATCAGAGACGAGTTGACTTGATTCTAACAGCACACTTGTAAGAAAAATAAAACATAACAAAGACTACTTATTTTTCAAAATACTCATTAACTTACTTTCTAAATACTGTACTCGACTTGGGAGCTTATCAGATAAGATGAACTCATGATAAGGAACAGAAAGTACTTTATAACCACTGAGTTCAGTCAGTCTGAGACAAAGGCTATTGACTCCGTTTAACTGATTGTGAGATCCGCGACAATAATCATGAAAATCGTACACCATCACTGCTATCCTGTAACAAGAGGAGCAGATGATAAATTTGAGAGAACTGTAAAAATAATAAGCACCCATTTTGTTGAGCAAAATGTACATGGAATCTTTATCAAACCAAAGATGGAGTTGTCACTGGTTTTAAAACATTTGCAGATAATTTGATACGAGGGTGGATTTTAAAGTAAGTTTACCTATTTATTTTCTCAAAAACTATCAATGCTAGAAAAAAAACAAACCCAGGGTTGAAATGTACGTACTTTCAGCTTTCGAACAGGCTTTAGTTTTTCAAATTTGGCCAACGCGTTGCTGAGATATCGTGAATTTTCCCCACCTGCCTCTCCTTCAAACATGCCCACCTTTTCACGCGCTACAGAAGACTGCGAGTTTCGGCAGGCGATGCGCTTATTTCCGGATCAGACATCTCATTAACACCTGAGTGCATGTTGTTTACTGAATAGACTACTCTTCTACTGATAAAATGATCCAATTTGTATCGATCTTCAAATTTTCTGTCAGTACTGAAAGTGCAATCATCATGAATTGAAGCTGGATTAACAGCTTGTGTCAAAACCTGGTTCAGGAGTATGGGGAAAGAATTTTATGACGGCTGTAAACAGAAATTGTTGCACCGATATGAAAATTCAAGAATCTGGCGGGTGACTTTGACAAAAAATGGTGAGATGCCTCACAACAATGTTGTAACTTGTTTCAATAAAATAACAGCCCTATTTTACTTTTTCAAAGTCTTTAACTCATGTTAACTGTGAAGCTCCGCAGCGCGTAAAAAGGTGGGCACCTTTGAAGGAGAGACGGGTGTGGAAAATCTACAATATCTCCGCAACGCGTAAGCCAAAATTAAAAAACTGTAGCTCCTTAAAAAGCTGAGAGTACGTGCGTTCCAACACCGGGTTTGGTTTTTTTTTCTAACATTAATAGTTGCTGAGAAAAAAAATAGATAAACTTACTTTAAAATCCACCCTTGTAATTCAACAAGCATTTTTCTGCTGTTTGCTGCTTTCTTCTCCGAAATGTCCTGAATCTAAGCGAGTTTTCAACAGAGTTTCTGTAATTTTTCTAACTCAAACTTTCAGCCAAACATATTAAATCGATAATCACTTATTAGATTGAGGAGATACAACAAAATAAGTCAAATAGTATGATTTTCTTTTGCAGTTCTCCATTGAGTCAAATTAAAAGAAAATTTCCAAACCCGAGACCTGTAGACACCCTGGCCTTATAAAACATCAGTATTTTCTGGTTGGTCTGGCTTTTCTGGTAAGCAGATACCCTGTTCAAAACTCAAAAATTCTGGACCTTTGCACTGCTATACACGGTGTATCAGAAACATATGTCGTCCTTGTAACCTCGTATTCTAGAGGTTAAAATAAGTTTTTTTTTTTTTCCTACATACAAGTGTCCAAAAATGCCCCCCTTCTGAGATACGGCCCCTCAAAGTTTTAAAAAATGTAAGGTTTTTTTGGAATAGCGACCACCAATTTGAACCAAATATCATGAAAATTGGTGTCCCGTGGTAATTTTACATGCTACATCCAATAATGATCTTGAAAAAATCAGAAATTGAGTCTGACTGCACTTTTCAGGACATATTGTACCTTCCACGGCACGAATTTTACGTTACGGATTGGAAATTTGAAAAATAATTAATGAAAGCAGATGAGAAAAACTCTTCAAAAGATTTTTAGTCCTCTTCACTTCTTTCAATACGACGCAATTTAAGCAAGATAATTGCTGCACAAGGTGGAAAAGTCAGCGCTTCTACCATGAAAAGCAGCATAAAATATGCAACCCGCCACTCTGCTGCTTCTTTGGGCCGCCTGCTATGGTAAAAGCAATGACTTTTCCACCTCGTGCAGCAATCATCTCGCTTAAAACAGATCGTATCAAAAAAAATAAAGAGGGCCAAAAATCTTTTAAAGAGTTTTCTCATCTGATTTTAGTAATTATTTGTCAAATTTCCAATACTTAATGTATAATTTGTGCTGTTGAAGGTACAAGATTGCCTGAAAACTACAGTCAAACCTAATTCCTGAACTTCCTTAGGTCATAAATAAATTCTACACACAAAATTACCTCAGGACACCAATTTTCATGATATTTGGTTCATAATGGTGGTCGCTATTCCAAGAAAACCATACATTTTTTAAAACTTAGAGGGGCTGCAGTTCAAAAGGAGGGCATTTTCGGACACATGTTTATTTGAAAAAAAAAGTATTATTTTGACCTCTAGAATTCTCGGTTTCAAGGACGACATAAATTTCTGATACACCCTGTATAGTCATCATGCATGAAGAGTTGACTAACAATGGCTAAGGTTAGTAAAAATTAGAGAATACATTATATCATTCCAAATTTGATTTTTACCTTGATCCTTTCGTTTCATTTATGCTAGCACCCGTTTTCTTATCCGTGATTGCTATCGGCGTCATCCTTTCATCAATTTGGCAAACTCCATCTAGTACAAAAATGAAGAAAAAGTAAAGTAGAGGAACGGATAACACTGTGTGTAACAATATTTAACAGTTTGTCTGTCCGTGGACCAAGAGGGAGTGGAACTGTTGCAAACTTTTGCTGTGAATGAATTCACAGCAAAAGCTGCTATCTCTTTGCACGGGGGAAAAAAGAAGCTGGTCGTGACACAAGCCGATGGGCAGGGCACTTCCCCGCGCAGGGGTATGAACCAATTTAACATTAGCTCGTATGGAGCTTCGCTCTTCAAACCTATTTTAGTAAACTATTTTTGCGAATAACAGGATAGAGTCTCACATATGTTGTCCAGTATAGCACAGTATACATGTGAACCTAAAATTTGAATAATTTTAAGCCTTCATTTTTTTAAAAATCGAAGTTAACGATCGGTCGGTCATTGTTTACTTTAGCACCTATAGTCCCATGACCTCTCTGCTGTACTTTCTATCGTAAATATCTAGCAGATAAATTGACTAAAACTTTCGTTTAACTTCGTCAATTTCAACTTTGACACAAGCTGCATATCATATCTGAGTACTTTTGAAAACTAAAAGCAATTAGCATTCTTTTGAAACAGTTTTATGTCTTGGCTCCGCAATGTTAATTTGGTTCATACCCCCGAGCGGGGAAGCCTAGCCTATGGCAGTAACTAGCTTCAAATCTCGCCGCTAGGGGCCAGTCTTCTTCTATAATGTCTTTGGTTCGCCCTCTTGTAAAAACCAAATAAAAATAAAAATAGAAATAGAAATGGAAATAAAAAGTCCAACCGAAACTGAAAACTTTTTAAATCCACTCATTAACTAGATAAAAACTTTGAAGCGCACAACTGTAATGGCTTTGTTGCGTAGAAACAATAAGAGGGATTCCTGTCTTAATTTATAACTTTCTCTACCTTAGAAAATGAGATTTATGGAGTAAATATACACTAGAGTAAAGATTCCAGAGACAATATAGCGCAATAAAATGGATTATTCGCAACATACCAAGAGGTTGTCTTGTTGAACTTTTCACCTTTTCTAGAGATCTATTTGCGAGTAGAGGGAAAGAGATAAAAATAAGATAGAAATTCCCATAATAACCTGCAATACGATTCCACTGCAGTTGTGCTTCTGCAAGCTTATATAATGCTAAAACATGGATTTCAGAGGTTTTTAGAGTCACCAAAGTTATTTTTGCTGGTTTTCAAATAGGAGCCAACACTAAAAATTCATCTAGAGCTTGCAGTTGTCCTGTGTCTCATTACACATTAAGCATGAAAATTTCACGAACTGGCTGTCATACACCTAGTTTGACTTGCAGAATTGAAAATTTCCAATTTCATACAGAATTTTGCACTTTTTTTGCATCCTTTATTTGCTTGTGTGTCAAAATAAAGAAACTGAGAGATAGGGGAAAACATGGGTGCCGGGAGGGAGGGGGGATTTGAGGCATGGAATGGGTATGTTTTTCTCCATTTGACTCAATGTAAAACAATTGAATGCTGGTGAAGCACTGCCCCTCTATCCAATCACTTTTTTCACATACCGTATATCGCCAAATATAAGCCGCACTTGTTTACCCGATTTTTCCAGTACAAAATCCGGGTGCGGCTTATTAAAGAGGATTTCTCAAAAAAAAAAAAAAAAAAAAAAAAAAAAAAAAAAAAAAAAGGCGAGAACAATGGTGTGGTTTCGGCCTCGGCTATATGGGTCATTTTCGCATGATTTTTCGCTCAGCTGCGGTGCGGCGCTCCAGTTCCGTCTCGTCTCAGCGCGCGGCGCACACGGAAAAAAGATCGTGATTGTAAACAGATGGAGATGATCTCATAGGTAATATTTTCTGTTTCAATGTAATAAATGTTTTGTTTTCAGAAGCTTTTACACTTCATTCCTTGTAATTTGGCCAGTTTTCAGCGCGATTTTTTAAAACTTTCGGGGGTGCGGCTTATATTTGAGGGGTTTTTTCCCCCCATTTTTCCGGACCAAAAATTTGGAAGCGGCTTATATTCGGCGATATACGGTACAATCAAATGGAAGATAAACTTTGTTTCCAAACTGCACGAGCCGCCACTGCTTAAAATACTAAAGACAATTAAGGCATTTTCGCAGAATGGAAAAAAATAAGAGTAGAGAAAAATATTTACCTATTACATAACCGAAGCCAGAGTTAAAATCCTTTTTCAGGTAAGCTGCGGATGGTAGCAAATTCGATAGAGAATCAAACACTCCTTGGACGAAGTTCTGCTTCTCTTTCGTCCGCATGATAGGGAACTTGAAAATATCACTACTTGTATCCAAGAAAGGTCCTGTTGAATTAAAATAGAATTTTAGTGAGGGGAATCAGAATGTCTAGCTGGAAGTAATTTTGAAATTTGACCATGAGCGAAAATGTGTCTATCATTCAAATTGAAGTATGATTCGTCCTTTTCAATGCCTTGTTCCATATTTTGAGCGGAAAAATGGACATGCTTACGTACGTAGTTAAATTCAGCTTCAAACCATGCAAAATGAGCTAAAAATGCTAAAGATAGGAGTCATTTAGAGACAAGTTTCTAGCAGTAAAGTTCAAAATACATCGCGAGAATGGCTTGATCCTTCCTATAGGGACCCTTTGGAATGAAAACAGCCATAAGGCCGACGGATTTTCAAACTTTCTTTTTCAGCCTTCCTACATGGCCAACAGAGTGGGCACAAAACTGGCCTTATGGGCACCCATCCTTTCACCATAGTATGGTAAATGCCACATACCTTATGTACAGTAAATTAGGTTAACCTGTTGGTACATTTTACCATCAACTGGTGAAATTTACCATAATTTCTGGCAGATGCCAAAATCAGCTATGCGTGTGGTAAATTCTACCAGTTTTTTTGTGTGCAATATTCAAAGCTCATTTTATGAGCACTTTTATCATTGACGCTTTTTACTTGTACGTATTAATTTAATGTTTATGTAATGTTAATTACTACTGCTGTTACTGTTTATTTAAAGACTGTTTATGGTAACAGTGCGACTATTCTTATTAATTAAAGCCCAATACCTGAATAATCCTTTAAGATGAGTTTAGCTGCTCCATTTATTTGGAGCAATTTGAGCCTTTGAACAAAAGGTATGCCGTCCATGGCAAGTGTTAATTTATCCAGGAACTTGGGACTAAGAACAGATGAAATATGTTCACTAGTTGCTTCACCCAAGACTGATAGTGACCACACTACATCCACCCATGTTACCAAAGAACCCTCATCTAAACTTAAAGTTGGTAGGATAATCTGAAATTGAAGCAAAAAATAATTCAAATGGGCTGTCATGTATAATTTCTATGACACACTACGCAACGGACAAGAATGAAACATAGAATAAGCAATGAAACTATAGTAACTCTTAACTATGCTTGGTTTTTTTCCATATAAAAAATGCATAGCATAATTCTAAAATAGCCATATCAGAGTTTTATTGTCAATAGACTGTTTTAGTAGAGCAACATATTGTATCCATTGCCATCCAAGGACCTTCGGTTCCAAACCAACTCTAATTCAATATACTTTCCCCATAAGCGCATTTTTTAAAAAAAATTTAAGCTATTAAATTAAACAATAAATGCAACCTTTTTGCGAATATGCTCTCTACATCCTTGAAAATGCATAATTAAGCATGATTCCTTAACTAAAACTTTGTGTCTGACAGAAATTCTTTCAGGGTATCTTCAAACCCAACAAAGTTGATTCAAGAGAGGTCACATTCTATAAAAAGTAAGTCTCCGTGGTCTAACAGTAAAAAAGTAGAAGAGTATAAAATGAATTACCTGGAAAACTTCCTCTTTTATAGGCTTATAGTTGACACTGGCCAGCGTTAAAAGAAACGATACAAAGTCCTGAGGTCTGCAAACGCTTGTATTTGTCAGAATCCAATCACTTAGGGTATCTAATAATTCCGTATCTCTAAATCTAAGCATTCCAATGCTGGTCGATATCGATCTAATAACAGCCGGCTTTTTATTGAGAGGAATACTCTTGTAAAGGTCCCCTGAGACCCTGCTCAGTATCATTTCATCCGGATAATTCAAACTGGCCAGACTGTACAATACATCCGCGCTTTGCTTGATGTCCAACTGATCTGAACTCTCCGTTATGTTAAACGCTAAAGCTCTCAGTAAGGTTAAGGAGCGCTTTTGTTTCATGGCAAGCGAGTGCAAAACCTGTGTACAAAAATATAGTGTCGTATAAGAAGTGAGGAATAACTTGCAAAAAACAGGAATCAAGAGGCAAAAAGAAAAAAAGTAGATTACTTTCAACTTGATTCCTTCCAGTGTATTTTTTTCAGGTTCCAGGACCATAAGTCCTAGTCCAATTATTCTATTCATTATTTTTGAAAGAATGGGCACAAAGTCAACATAGTCACTGGTGACAGTTAGAGTCCCTACATACTATGAGAGTTGCGCCATGTAAAAATCCGTTTCTGATTGGCTCTCAGATTTGGGTTGTCAAGAAAGCCCCAAGAGGCAAATGCAAATGGCGGAAGGTTTGTTTAGTTTTTGCGTACTCACTTTTATTACACATTTACAGTAACAGTGAATGCAGTAATTATTGTTAATTTTTGCTCTGCTTAAATGTTATTCTGGAGAACATTATCTCTTTGAATAACGACCGTTATTGTCAAGAATCGGAACGAAACCTATTAGAAGTAGCGAAATAGCGGTAACACAGCGCACAGACAAACGACCATCTGCCATTTGCAATCTGCCTCTTGGGAGCTCCATTGATCCGCTTCTTTTTTCTTCATTTTGAAGATTATGACATGGCGCAACTCTTGTAGTACATTGGAACTCTAGTGACAGTAAGATCGCAGGCGGCATTCAATGAAACAATTACATCATCCCAAAAATCTTCAGTATTAGGGCTCGTCTGCCTGGTGATTGTGGTTGATGTGCCTGAATAAAATCAGGACTAGCCTTTAGATGGTTCAAGAGCCTGCTGAGTTTTCTGATGGATAGTGCTACTTCTCCACGACGCTTCTAGATTTTTATCGATAGATTGCGACACTTGCTTCAAGGTCTCATTTTTGAAAGTCTTTTTCAGAAGCTTAAATTTATGTACAATGGAATGAGGAAAAACTGGTTTGAAAAAATGCTCAGAATATTCCGAAAATCCGAAAGCTAATTTTTTAAATCAGAACATGATGGAACACAATGGAGCTCCACATTTGTTACTATGGTCAGTGGTTTGAGTTTTCGCAGCAAAGCTGAACAGAATACACTAACAACTCTGACTCATCAGTCAACTATGTAATTGTGGTTCACTGAGTTATAACCTCAAATCCGTTAATACCCCTTGAATCTTGAATTGCATGACCTATTGACTTTTTTAAAGTACAATTTCAATTTCGTCAATTTCCATTTGGGAGAAAAAATTAAAAGAGCCTCTTCACCATGGCTCATGGCAGATCTTTTAGAGAAAAATCAAGGATTCTCAAGGACTTTCCAAGGACTTTTTACAGGATTTCAAGGTCTTCCGACAAGCAAAAACGTAGTATTTTGTACACCAATGGGGTAGTTGCAAGGATCTGAAATGTTGTTTTTCATACAGAAAATTAAAGTACTTGATGAGCTAAAAACAAACAAGCCTTTGGTTTGTAATAAAGTCCCATTCTTCCAGAGATGAGATTTTGCGCCCAAAATACATTGTTTTAAAAGGGAATTCTGCGTAGTGACGTCACTTCGCACACGATTTTTTACAACTTTATACGTGTGTATCTCCATAACCGGGACACTTATAAAATAAACTGTAGGTAATACCCTATGAACAGACCCCCCTTTAGAGTTATGGGGGTGGCCCCCAGACCCCCCTTTGAAATGTTGGGGGAGACCCCCAGACCCCCCTTTAAAATGCTGGGGGAGACTCCAGATCCCCTTTTAGAATTCTAGGGGAGACCCCCAGACCCCCCTTGAGAGTTATGGGGGTGGCCCCCAGATCCCCCTTCGAAATGCTGGGGGAGACCCCCAGACCACCTTTTAGAATTCTGGGGGAGACCCCCAGACCCCCTTTTAGAATTCTGGGGGGAACCCCCAAACCTGCCTCAAATTTCAAATATTGACATCTCCAGACATAATTCTGCCTTCAATCCGAAGAGTTTGCAAATTTGTAGAGAAGCTGTAGTAATACTTGCCTACTTCATCAATTGAAGGCTAATTAAGATCCCTAATTTCTACTCTGATGTTGCTTTCAACAAGTTTTAGATTAATTCCAGATTCCAATGAGTTCTTATTCTTTGAGTTTCATTCATTCTATTTGTTCTTTGTTCTATTTGTTGGAGTCTCTCTTTTTCCTTGGTTTTTATAGGTTGTCAAAATCGATATTGATTCTTGCATTTCCTCCAATGGATACAAGTTTAGGTTCCTTCTTTCAAACGGTGGATCTTCAAAACAATTTTTTAGTTTAGTAGATTAAACCCCCCTCCAAAGATGTACTTTGTTTGTAGACTGCGTACACACAATTTCAACAAAATTCATCCAGCCATTTTTGATTGGCTCTTCTTTATAAGTTTAATTTTCCTTATACATTCTTTTTTTGGTTTGAAGGAACCTACATTGCCTTTAAATGGTATCAGACTTAAGAGTTGTTTATTGTAGCTAAACATGAAAAAAAAAAAATTATGCCTATGCAGATGCAAACTTTTTGTTTTAATTTTTATCAAACTTAATTGAGTCATACTTGAATTACGTGTTCCAAATATTTTTTTTGCCTTTATATTGGCTTAGTTGCAAAGGTTTTTGCTCAATCGCACCTATATTGCCCCTTGAAACGGTCTTAAAGGTTTTTCATGATGACTGAATGAGATAAATATTTTAATGGGTCGGTAAGGGTGCACTAACTAGAGGAGAACAGTTCACAAAGAAATTAAAGAAAAAAGTTCATGCTAACTCCTGCACTCTTTTTCACGACTTTGTAATTAAAACGACACAATATTCCTCAGGCACACACACAAAATTATCAACAAAATGGCGAGCTTTAATGAGCTGAAGCAGGTCATTTTCAAGGATTTTTAAGTACATTTGACTAATTTATCAAAGTTCAAGGACTTTCAAGCATGTGAAAAACAAACAAAAAAATCAAGGACTTTTCAAGGCGCCACAAACCAAGTTCACATGGTAAAATGACACAAATAAAAAAATAGAAAGCATAGTTCAAAAAAGTAAACGAAATAGGAGCGCAAGAATTTGGATAAAAACTTTTTAAATCACAACTCTAAATGAACCATTCTCAACTAACAAGGGAAGGTTACGGTGGGGCCCCCTCCGTTTGCGCTGAAATTTTGCAGAAGGGTAGGGCTTAGGGTCCTAACAAACGTACTTACGCCCTTTTTCGCCAATGGGCCTTTTTAAGAGTTGCAAAATCACTGCAGCATATATACCGAAAAATTCGAAAACCATTTTCACCTGACTCGGTGGCTCAGAGCGCTATGGTGTAGCGCCAGATCTCTGACGTCCCCGGTTCGAGTCCATCTTCGGACACTTACTTTTTGCACACTGTCGCACCTCACTTCAATCGGTTCGAACGACGTATCTACTTTCTCCCCCGCTATTCGTATCACTTACCACTTGAACTTTTCTCTGTAAGATTTACAATCGCCCAGCTTATTTTATTAAAAAAAAAAAAAAAAAAAATCACTCGTATCCATAATTTGATCTCTACCTATTAAAAGAAAAATAAAATAACATATGAGGATCAAAACTTAATGCCGATGCAAACGACTGAAAATGAAACAAGTGTACTAGCATAAAAGTATATTTAAGAAAAATAGACGAAATTAATGTCATTTTAATGCTGATGGTGAATGAGGGCAATAATTGCAGCATCATTTTCATCTTACTTATCCTGGAATACTTTACTGATGCGTTTATCAGTGACTTTTCGCGATGTTTCCAATGCATTTTTGGAAATAATTGCAATTTTTAAGAAGTTCTTTTGCCACGATGCAATTCAGGATGCGATTTGTTTGTTCTGATTGTTTTTATGGACAAACGTTTATTTATATATCTCATTGTTTTTTTGTGCGAACGTTTATTGTTTGTCTCATTGTTTTTATACACGCTCGTTTTCGCTCTTTTTCTGTGTTTATGTGTTTGTTTCTTTGCATGAATGCGCGTTTGGTTTTTGGTTTTTATATGCGCGTTTGGTTTTTGGTTTTTATTAATGCAAGCTTTTTTTATTTTCATTTGTTTGCATCGGCATTACGTTTTGATCCTCATATGTTATTTTATTTTTCTTTTCATAGGTAGAGATCAAATTATGGATACGAGTGATTTTTTTTTTTTTTTTTTTTTTTTAATATAATAAGCTGGGCGATTGTAAATCTTACAGAGAAAAGTTCAAGTGGTAAGTGATACGAATAGCGGGGGAGAAAGTAGATACGTCGTTCGAACCGATTGAAGTGAGGTGCGACAGTGTGCAAAAAGTAAGTGTCCGAGGATGGACTCGAACCGGGGACGTCAGAGATCTGGCGCTACACCTTAGCGCTCTGAGCCACCGAGTCAGATGAGAATGGGGTTTGAATTTTTCGGTATATATGCTGCAGTGATTTTGCAACTCTTAAAAAGGCCCATTGGCGAAAAAGGGCGTAAGTACGTTTGTTAGGACCCTAAGCCCTACCCTTCTGCAAAATTTCAGCGCAAACGGAGGGGGCCCCACCGTAACCTTCCCTTGTAAGAGTAACCCATTCCATCTTACTTCATAGTTTGGATAAACTTGTTTGCATTCATGCACGAAAAAATTGGCCAAAAGAAACTTACTTTGACCATTTGTATTAAATTCAAAGTAGATGAGAGCTTGGCAGCTTCATCTTCGTTCGATACATCCGAGACGATACTCAAATCATCCGCCATTCGATCATTTCGAGCTGCCAATAAATGTTTGTTGACTGTTTTGTTCAGAAACTCGCACAGTTTTATGAACCTCGGGTCTTTTTCTAACTCCCTTACATCACCTTCTTTCGTCGTATTCCATGATGATAAGATACTAAAAACCTAGGGGAGGAAAAAATAATTAGTTCCAGTTCAATTTTAAGAGGTATGGTAGTCAAGTTGTGTGTATGCCGATCATTTGTTGATCAATTTTGTTTTTTGTTTTATGTTTTTATTGTATTGGCATTAAGATTTTTCCGGAAAATGGCCTCAAAATTTGGAAAGTATTGGTCATTTCAAGTGCACACGGCGATAAAATGTCAAAAAAAGCAAAGGAAAACGGGGGAAAAAAATCCATCACTTTTCAAATTTTTGAGAAGAAACTTTTCAAAGATTCAAAGAGGCAAAAGTCCCAGATTGTGTGAAACTTCTAACGTTTTGGATTTTGCACCCCTGTTCCAGTCTAAATCTTGCTTATATCAATTGAATAGGTTGGTGCAAGAACCAGTGAAGTCCACTGCTATGTTGCTGAGATCATGCAACATTTTCTTTGTTCTAAAATTTAACAAATGGATACAGGTTAGCAAATTTTTCATAGAAACTTTTGACTGATGTGTAGAATTAAAGTTAGAAAAAAAATTTGAAAGGATGTGCATTAATTTTCAAAATATTGCAGGGAGGAAGAAATGCTACATTTCAGCAACAAGGCAGAGAACTTGACAGGTTTTTGCATAAACCGATTTAATTTTTCATGATCCTTAAGTACTCAATGAGTCAACATTATTTACATATTCAGTTAGAATTCAGATTCGTTTCATAGCGGTTCTGAACTTGAATCTCACCGATGTAGTTTCAGATTTGCCGAAAGATGGCGTTGAGTGTTAGCCACCATTTGATTAATGATGAAAAACTACAAATCAAATAACTTGATCGATAAAATAAAATCGTCAAGCACAGAGACAACATATGCTAGAGACCACGCACTATCTATCTTGCCCACGTTATAATCAGGCGGAAACTTATTTTTTCGGAGACTCAAAAGAGCAATGTCCGACTAGACCATACCTTTATTAATGAGCAATTGATTTATCAAACTCTCTCATCTTAAAAAGTCATTTGACTTGCAGGTTTTCATCAGTAGCCTTTCTTTTAATACGTCCACAATCTTTCGCTGAGGATCGCTGCAGTCCAGAGTCGGCGCATTTTTATTTTGTGGACGGCCTCGAATGGGCGGAGCCTCTCGAGCAAGAACGCTGTGGGTCTTTCCTTTTCCCAGGCTAGTAGCACTGCTGCAAGCAATTGTAGACCACAATCGTCCACATTGCTTGGAGCACTCAAACCATCGTGGACAGAGAGAATGTCATATGCAGTGCGCAGTGGCGTAACAATAGCCCCCTCAGCCCCCGCAATTGCGGGGGGGCGCAAGGCGTCGGTGGGCGCAAAGAGAGAGGAGGAAAATACGGGGCAAAAGAAAAAAAGGAAAAGAAGAGAAGAAGGAAGAAAAGAAGAAAAAAATATAAAGAGAAGTACAAAAAATAGGAAAATAGGGACGAAGATGACGTTCGTAGAGCTCGTTTCAGAAATGTAGGCGCACCTAGACCATAATCTTTGGCGACTTTTCAATTTTCATTTCTTCAAAACTAAACAAAACTTGTTTTCGACTTAGACATTTTAATTTTAAAGTGTTCCTCGGTGAAAAGCTAACGCTCTAATTCCTTTTCATTCATTTTCATTTTGAAACAAGGGAAATAATGTTGAAAAATTCCAAAGATTATCGGTCTAGGTGCGCCTACACTTCTAAAACCACCTCTAGAGGACGTGAGTACAATGAGTCAACATCGTCTCTCAAGCGACTTAAGCTTAGCGATGCTCAGCATTGAAGCAAGAAGGGCCAAAGAGATGGATTTTGGAAGACTTATTGACGAATTCGCAACAATTAAGGCACGAAAAAAAAATTTTGAAAGAACGGGTAGGCAATTTTTTATTTAAAAAAAAAAAAAAAAAAAAAAAAAAAAAAAAAAAAATGATTCGTGCTTTTCTTTCATCGGAGCATATGTTCTATATAGTCCCGGGGTCATAGGCCGGTAAGGATTGGAGTGGAGAGGGGTGGGATGGAGAAGGGAGAGAAGATGATTGGGGAGGGGGGGGGCGCAGTTCTATTTTTTGCGGGGGGGCGCATGCATGCCTAGTTACGCCACTGGCAGTGCGCATTCGGCACTCGGGTTTTTCAAATGATTTTCACTGGTCGCCTGCAACCAAGTGACTTTTTACACAGAGTCCACAATACATTTGCAGTTCGCGTTCGCAAAATCGTTGTGGACCTAAGAAAAGGTCGGCTATTAATCAAGCAATGGAAAACACTTAGCACCATCGATTGGCAAATCTGGAACTACATCAACCTCATTTTAACAACCATCACAAACCTCATTATAAACCTCATTTAAAACTACTTACCTTGTACGCATGTACTTTGGATAATATCTTACTGTCAACCAAGGAAAGCAATTCATTGGCAGTTTTGGCAGATTCAATCTGTTTATCTAACGATAAGCTTTGTCCTTTGGTCTCTTCGATCTGACTGTTCAAATCAGAATTCTTGAGGGATTCAAATGCGGCTGCTACAATGGTTGATTTTCCTTCTCCTAAAGGAAACGCGTAAAAGCACAACTTATTTAAATAGCAACAATTTTGGACACAATGGGGCTCTTGCAAACTTTTGCTATAGGGGATTGAAGAGTTGATTCCTGCATACAAAACTTTAAAAATGACGACGAGTACACTAAAAAATCACGAAATCCACTTTCAGAATCGGGCTTAATGGCGGAGAGACACAGGTATCATGGGAGATTCCTATCTAAATTGAAACACATCCCTGTGCTTCCGTAAGGAAAGTGACATAATAGACAGGAATCTCCCATGATACCTGCGTCGAACCGTCATTACCATCTTGCCGTTATAGCAGTTATGTGAGTTATTTACTGAATTTTAGACTTTCTTAGTGTGATTTTTGTGATTTTTGCTGGTCTTTACACAAGATTGGATTATTTACTTGCTAATAGCAAAAGTTTACAAGAGCCCCATTTGGGAAAAGAATTGTATTTTTCACAGTGCAGACTTTTTGGAAGAGTGCAAACTAGCAAAGAAATGGTAGTATTAAAACTTCAATTTACTAATAAGAATAACAAGAGAGTAACGTGAATAATTTCAGTTAATTATTCATCATTATTCAAAACATAATTTTATCCTAACACTGGGTGGAAATTTTATAGAAATTGTAAATTATGAAAAAAATTAAAAAAAAAATATTTAGGAAACAGAAAGAAAATTAGACTTCAAATTAACTTCAAGTGGTTGCTGATAATAATTAATTGCTGCTATTGATCGTTGACAAATTTTGTTCTACCACAACTTTCTTGCTTCGAATTATTCTGGATGAAAAACATAACGCTTCTTTAAAACTTTTCTACTGTTTCAAGGGCTCCATTTTTTAAAATTCTCAGCGATTTTTCTCAATTTTTATCACAATTTAAACCAGTAGCAAAATTTAGAAATGAACGCTGCTGAGGCACCAACTTAAAGGTCAGAAATATTATCAAGGGCTTCTAAACATAAAATTTTAGTCACACCTATTTCTTCTTCCTTTCCAGAAAAAAATTATCTTGCAGAAATTTGAAAGTAAGATAGTGGCTCCACAACACAGAAAAGCGAAGAAAAAGCAATGTAGTGCTGAAAATGTCCAAATATCTAAAAACTACAGAAGTTACAATATTTACAAGGAAGAGGTTGAAAACCTAAATTTAAAAAAAAAAAAGCTTTCTCAAGTTTTGCAGTTTACTGAAAAGTGACTGCAACTAAACTCTGTAAAGCTTATTATGGACAGGGGCGTTGGCATAGAGACTTAGGCTTAGTTAACAGTTGCCCTCCCTGGAATTTGGTTTTCAGGCTTAGTTCCCCTGGCGAATTTTCTTCTGGCGCCCATAGTCATGAACAGAGATGAATGGTATATGTTCGTTACTTGCTCCTGAGACTACCAAAGTCACAGGAATACTTCACATTAACCTCACAGGCTAAAAACTGCAGTCTTGAAATTTCTACTGGAGGGTGGAAGTCAAAATTTTCAGTTTGTGACACTAAATAAATACTCCCTAACAGCTCTAGGAGTAACTGAATATCCTTCTGATCATATTTTACAGCAAAGATAAAACAACAGCAATAGTAAAAACTCAAAGGATGCAATTCAGGGACGTTACTTGAAATTCACTCGACCTGACTCTTTGAAAAGTTATTAAGAAAAACACCTTGAACCAAAAGGCCTTCTGAGTTCTCTAGAGAGTTTCAACAGTTTCTTAAGATAGAATAGGCACGAATTGGCAGTTCAGAAATCCTTTAAAAATACAGGGTTTTCCACTCTAGGCAACTTTTAAAGATACAATTTCAAGGTACCTTGTTAGCTATATACCATGAACTTAACTCAAGAAAAGTAGCTCTGAATGACACCCTGTAGAACACAATTTTTACGCTTTAACGACATAGATGTTCGCCCCCAACGAACACAAAACAAGGGTCCTTAGACACAAACATGGGTTTTTTTCTTATAATTGGACCTTTGTTCCCAAGAATAGCGTAACTAACTAGGACAATTGACCTGCCGAGTTTGAATATGGCCTTAGTTTTGATCAAAATATTCTAGATTTTCCATAATTTAAACTTTATCGCGAAACATTTTTAAAAGTAGAATATGCGTAAAATCGGGACAAATTAAGTAGAAAATGATATCATTTTTGAAATTAGCGTCCCAAATAATATGGATTAGCACAATATTAATGTAATTAACAAGAAAATTCATTGAAATACATTAAAATTTAGTTAAAAAGAACACTGATATTTGGTGCTTTTTGCGAACAGTTACGTCGTTAAAGAGGCCTGAAAGAGGTTGACTTGAAGATGAGTGAGGTATTCTTTGCAACAAACTGTGATTTTTTTTTTTTTTTTTTTTTTTTTTTTAAAGAGAAGAAACTCACTGTTTGAAAAGAAAACCTAACAGTTAATAAAGGAACAAGAAAAGTAAAAAGATGCACAGGGACCAAATAATGTTAGGTCCCGAGCATTGAATTGCGTGCATCTTGCGTGCGGTTTCGACCAATCAGAGAGCTTACGCACAGTCATGTGACCGTGCGTAAGTTACGCTCGGGACCTAAAATTATTTGGTCCCAGAACTAAAGAGAAGACCAACCAGATTTTTTTTCAGAGCCAGAAATTGATGACGGTTTGTCCTTTTTAGGCAATTTTTCACTAAAATCATTCACATTGGTTACTTTGGCACCCAAAGGAGTGACAGCTGAAGAATTAAAACATTCCAGATGTTTCATCGATTTAAGGAAGGCCCTTAAAAGGTTTAAGCGTGGTCCCAGAATCATTGCAAAAATTGAGGACTCAACGTTCTGAAAGGCTGAAACAAAAGGGAGTCATAGATCAGTTTCAATTTCATAAATTGATGCCACAAAAAATAGTTTCTTCTGTAATATCCAGGGGAAAGGACTCGCTTAAAAGAATTTGTAGCTCCCAAAAATTGTCCAATGTGTGGCGCACTCGGCCGTTATCACCATCACGAGAGGTCGTTTCAGTAGTGTAGGCGCACCTAGATCAATAATCTTCAGCAAATTCTCGATTTTTATTCCTTCAAATCAAAAACCAAACTAGCCGGCGACTTGAACTTTTGATTTTAGAGCATACCTCAATGAAAAACCAATGCTCAAAATGCATTTTCATTCCTTTATAACATGTTATATAAGAAATAACGTTGGTGAATTCCGGAGATTGTAGGTCTAGGTGTGCCTACAATTTTTAAACGACCTAGCTACCTATTAGGTTGAAGTTTTACACTTAGTACAATTTCCAAGCTTGCTAGGGTCTAATTAAGAAGTAGAGGTCATAACAAGATTGGCGTTTAAACTTCAAGGTGAGCAGAATTGATTTAGAAGTGTCACTATAAAGCCTGATTTTTAAAAAGATTCAAGGCCTTGCGATTAGTTGTGTTGCAATATAATAATTACGTTTTGATAAGCGAAGAGGGGAGAGCAAAAATCGTTTCTGAAAGTATTGGTGCAGCTTTAAAGTGAAGCAAATGGAGGTAAGTTAATAAATGAGAGTTACGGGCTAATGAGAGTTGAGGCTCCGCTGAGGCACCAGTTTATGGTTAAGAGCTCTGAGGTTTGAATTCGGAGCTATGAACAGTAAACTGGTGCCACACCAAAGCTATCCCTACATCTTATTTCTTAGCATAGTTCCATTTAATATACATTGGAGTAGTACCAGTGAATGAAATGCACTAGTGCAAGGTCCATTACTGTGTGAGGCTATCATTCGTGGACCCGTCAAAATGATGACTAATTAAGGTGATTCCTGGCGAAAATTTTTCAAATTTCAAACTGATGGACAGAGCCACTAGTCATAAGAGGGGAAAGTCGTGTTTTTGGCATTTAAAATTGAAAACAAAGAAAAAACCCAAAATCCAAGAAAGTCAGCACCTGCATAATTTTGTTACAGATTTTTGGAGCCCAAAATTGGTTGAGAGTTAAAGCCGTAAAAATTGAAATTCACTGTGCCATAAGCTAAGCGAGCGAGAATGATACTTTGTCTATCTGCCTCATTTACACTCATTGAGGCTTGTGAGAATTTTTATATTTCATCATTTCCGCCTTTAATTTCGAGTGTTTCAGCTTGAAACTTTCCATACATCTTCCTGACGTACCTCAAATTCGTACTAATGGTGTAAATTTCATCAATTTGAGCCAAAAGCTGTTGACTTATTTACCTGCGCGGCGTGTTGTCCACAGTTCGAACTAATTGACCCTGGAATCATCTTAAAGTCTCAGTGCACGAGAAATGTAAGGACGTAGAATAAAACAACTTGTAAGAGGGACAGCGACTAAATACAGGGCTGAAATTTGAGCTTTAGAAGGACAGTAAAAGCTTGATTGAAGTATCCTTTCAACCTCCGAACTCGGGGAATTTCACAGTAGTTTGCACCGTTACAAGATTTAGCGGTTCTCAGCATTTCTCTGTAAATGATTTCCTAGAGAGAGTAGCATTTGGGCCTTCTGAAAAATTGGAAAGGGTTTCAGAAGTTGTGGTGATGTTCCTTCTATAAAGTATCTGGGTAGACTATGTAGCATGATGAAAAATTAGAAATTCGACAGTGCCATCTAACTTACAGATTTTATTCCTTTTCTCAAGCAGAGAGATGAGACCTCCAAATGAGCACACCAAAACACGATTTTCTCATTTTTTGAAGTGAATCATGACTGAAAGACTTGAAAACGATCAGGGGTGGGAATCTGGACTAAAGAATAAAGATAGAAATCTTACACAACACTAATTACTGCAAATGCTATCACGTTCAACGTCTTTGATATCAACATGCTCGTGAGCTCTTCTTCAAATTATCAAAATGAGGTTAGACATGGGATGTGAGATGATGGGATCCATTCACGAATGATAGATATTAGAGGATCATGTTTGAGAGCGCAGGGTTGTCAGGTGAGCTATGCTTGTACTTCTTAAATTCAATGCATAATATAAATAATTAATCGGTCGTCATGGAATATGCTGACAGAAATTACGAAAGAAAAAAACTAATATAAGATTTTTAAAATCTATCATTGTCATTGGGTGGGTGCTTTTACCTTTGACTTTCCGCTTTTGTTCCGCTTCGGCAACAGCGAATCGAAGGAATATAGGCGGTCTTCAAAGATATCGCGGTGTACTTCGCCCCCTCGACTAAGACTAACCTCAAAATCAAAATTCAAAAACAAAATAATTGCAGTATCTACACTATATACGAAATTAATTTTATTGCTTGACTATCGCTTGTTGTGGTGAATTAGTTTATTAATTTACTTTTTCCTGAGTTATTCCGTCGTTAATGCCCTAGTTAATTTTTTGCTTCTTCTGCCAATTGGCGTAAACAATGTGACAGACCTTACAGCTAAGTATTCGAAGTCTTCGGTCTTGTTTTCGAAGGCTCGGAACTTTAATTTTAATTTGTGATCCAGCAATGTTTTTGTAGACTTTTCTTTTTCAATTCGTAGTTTTTATGGACCATGAGAATTCATTGACAAAGCTTTAATGTGAGAGCTTTCACCATGCTTCTTGTTCACTGTATCCCAGGTCTTGTCCTATCGGTTCTGGTAACTGACTATTTTTCGCTCCGTAGCCTGGGAAAGGCAATCGTTCACAAGTTTTACCTGAATTTTAATTGAGGTTGGGGCCTTCTGTTATCCTATCTCTCTGTTGCATCTTTAGCTGGAAAAATGAAGCGTTACGAGAAACTGAAGCTTATAGGGAAGGGTTCCTTTGGGACTGTGTACAAGGCCAAGGTAGTTGACAGTCAAGAAATTGTTGCCTACAAAGTCATGACAAAGGTATGTTAAAGTTTCTACTGCATCCACCATATTTTGCTGTTGACAAATTTATAAAAATGATCTCCAATTGCACTGATCATCTATTGTTTCTGTATTAATCAAGTTACCCTTTGTAAGTGTAATGCACACGTAGAGGTGCACAAACTTTCACATGTGTTTTCTCTTGTCTTAATGGAGTGGGGCAACCACTGGAAATTGTCTGAAAAACCTAATTATCAGAGAATTGTCCGTAACTGTAGAAAGGCAGCCAGTGGGTCATTTTCATGCAGGTTTTTTCAGGGGCTTTTTTCAACTTCCCCAGGAAGCTTCATTTTTTTGGGAAATTTAGAGGCGTTTTCCTCTGATTTTTAAGAAGTCCCTATCCCCTCCTCAGCTTTTGGAAGGTGACTTTTTTTGGAAAACTTTGATAATACACCCCTGGGTCTTCTAAAACTGAATTAGATACATACTGGAGATTTTTGAGGTTTCGGCCCAAAAGGCACAGTGATGGTAACTTACAAACATCCTATGTTGCATAGTGATTAAGCATCTGAAATAATGACCATATGATGTCATGGGGCCACCGATTTTGAATGCTAAGTATTCGTTTGCATTCACTATGGCTTACAATTTTTTCCCGTATCACCTCTGAGTGTTTGCATTGGGAGCGTTCTAGAATTCTCCAAAGTATTGCGGCGGTGCAAATTCTAGAGAATTCTAGAACGCTACCATTGATGCAACCCAAGCGTGCTTATGGTGCAAGTATTTAATGTACGTAAGTATAGTGGATAATGCCACTGTTTCATTATCACCTATTTTCTTGGTTAACAGGCAAAATTAACATAACGGCTAGTAACGCCAACCAGCAGACTATAATTTCTAAATTTTTTGCCTAACGGCATGCTTAAATATTTTGATATGCGTTCACCTGATCATGATGGCTAATAAAGAGTTCAAAGGTTTGAAACGGCCCAGAAACAAATTGTATTTTTCTTAATTTTTCCTTTCAATTTTTACAGCTCAACCGCTCTCCCAAAGAGATTGATGGTTTACGAAGAGAATATAAAATTCTACAAGGTCTTCAGCATCCGAATATTATTAAAATGTTAGACTCCTTCGAAACGGACTACGAGGTTTGCATTTATTTAAATAAACTATTATTTTTATTGATATTCTACAAAGCATTATCATGTCATGAGTTCATATCTTTGCACTTTTTTTGTAAACTTCGTCTTTTTAGAGAAATATACTCCTATTATACTGAAACGTAGTCCTTAATAGAAAGAGGCATTGATAATGTTTCCTTTGGAAACAATTGCAGTGTATTTGAAATGTAAACAGGTCCCTTTCCTTTGGGAAAATTTAAAGTTTAAAATAATTGTTGTATTAATTAATGGTAATGAAAAAGACAGTGTACTCTTCCGTCTGAAAGTGTAATATTCTTATAAACAAGATAAAATAAAATAATAGAAGAATAAAAACCACTAGCATTAAAGAAAAAAAACAATACAAGAGAGGGGACTCGGGTGTGCGTCCAATAAGGAAAACAAAATAAAATAATCAATACTTAATCAAAGATAGTGCAAAAATGTGAGTATATGTGTTTGTTATCCCTCCATCATTTAACACCTGTAGGCATAGATCAGTTATTCCTAGAATCTCTGATCTGGCTAATAATTGTTCTGAGTGGATCGCATTTTTTGGCATACCCATTTCAAGGTTTAAATTTCTTGTCAAAGAACACGGTCTTGTTTTTTAATTTTTGTATTCTAATTTAATCTTTCTTGTCTGTGCCACTTGTTAAGTTGCTAATTTCTTAGTTATTTTTGTTTTGTAATTGGGACTTGTCCCGTTGATAGTTAATAAATAAATAAATAAATAAATAAATAAATAAATAAAATGAGGTTTAAAAAAGAAAAAGAAACAAACGCCACAACAGCAACCTAACACAAAAAACAAGGTAATGATCAAAAGGATATCAGCTGAAAAGTCCAGTCCATATATGATCCCCTCAGCTGACGACCTTGCAATAATAGAGTATGCAACCTCTAATGCAATATTAGAGTGCAATATTATAGAGATCCTCTGCACCAAAAACACTGCTAATTAGAGGAATAAGGCTGAAAATATCAATTTCTCCATCGATGGATGCTTTTTCTATTTTAATGCAATACTTCATGCCTTGAAAGAGTCCATTTCAGTTAAATTTGAATCCGACTGTTGTTTCTAGTTTACACATGCTGTAAGCCATCGATGTGTTGAGTAGACTCTCAACTGATGTCTGACCAGGATATCAAACTGCACGGAAAACAGAAAATTTATTCCTTGCACAGCGTGCGTGCCTAGTGACGTTTAGGTCTTTGCTAATAATCAATTCTCTAAACTCTTTCGGCAAAGTTTCAGAATATTTGTTGGAGATTTTTCTTTACTGCTAAATTTGTTGAATATATTTGCTGAACATATATTAGTTGAACATTTTCCGAAGGATCATCAAATGTGGTGAATTGTGCGTTTCAGATCGTTGTTGTCTCGGAGTATGCTGATGAGGAACTCTATGATGTTCTCGGAAAAGTTAAAAGGCTTAGTGAGGACAGAGCGCGAGAAATAGTTTGTGACCTTATTTCTGCCATTCATTATCTACATTACAATAGGATCGTTCATAGGTAATTGATAATTATTAACTTCAGTTATTTTTATTTACGATAATTGAAGGGCTCCACCAAATAACATTACATGTCCAGTATTATCCAGTTGTCTCTACTTTCGGAAAAACGAGAAAAACCAGATGAGCGAGAAAGATCAGTGCATTCTTTTCAGCATCGTTGTTTTCAGCACTACTTGTCTCAATGATTTGTTTAAGATACGGCCACCAGATTCAGACAACTTATCAACCTTGAGTTGTGCAGCGTTTTTCTGCCAAAAAGTCATTTGCAGCGGTTTTTTGGGAGAGCTCTTGTAATGTTTGTTATTGCTCAATTTATTTAAATAATTTTCTTGTCAATTGATTACAAGAGATGCTTAGCATTATGCAAGAAACATAATCCTATTAAATTAATGAAATGAATCACCCTAGTCATCAGTTTATTCAATCTTATTCGCTGCTTTAAGCCAAAGTTTCCTAATGACATAGATGTACTGAGCCACAAAATTGGTGTGGAAAATATTTTTTAATTAAAATATTGTGTATTTTTATGATTACAGTATATCTTATTTTCATACATGAGTGAATTTAACTACTTTTAATCCTAACTTGTGCTTCCAACTGCTTAAAATACATGAATTTTGTTGGTTTATTTCTGAACTGAAAACATGGTTGGAAAGCAGTGGCGTAGTGTGCGATTTGGCAACTCTGCGGTTTGTCCATGTAGACCTATGAAAAAGGTCAAACTACTGGGTGTTCGGTGAAAACCTTTGCATTCGACCTTATACATGGGTTTAAATGGACAAATTGCAACGTTGCCAAATTGCACGCTAAGCCACTGTTGGATAGAGCGGAAAAGATTTAACAATATTCCACCATTAATTATAATCGGTCATTAAGCGGAACCAGTCACTTTTGATCCTGTTAACCTCAAATCTCTTTTAATCTTATCTCTTTCAGTATCTCTTTAAGGAATGTGAACTGAGGTCTCACAATTTTAACTGTTTTCACTCCAATGGCGAATATATTTGACAGAAAAAAATAGTGTTCAGCTCAAATGTCAAATATATTGGAAAATATACAACGCCAGTGATACAGCTGTCTGATATATTTGCCCTGATCTACTGGGACTATTGCAGGGCGCTACCTAGCAGAGAGGAGGAGTACTATGTACTGAAGTGCGACTAGGACCAGGTCAAATGTTCGCGGAGTGGAAAGGGTCAAATTTCTCTTTTCTGTCTCTCCCTTCCACTCCTTTTGCCACTGTTCCTTTTGCTTCCATTCCCTCTGTCCCTCTCTCACTCTCTCTTTCTCTCTCTAATGAGTAATATTAATGGGTTATTTTTAGAGACTTGAAGCCACACAATGTTCTGCTTGATGGGAGAGGTCGAGCGAAGCTTTGCGATTTTGGGTTCGCGCGGAGTATGAGCTCTGGCACTCATCTACTCACATCTATCAAAGGCACTCCTCTCTACATGGCACCGGAATTAATCCAGGAACTTCCGTATGACTACAAAGTTGACTTGTGGTCCCTTGGATGTATCGCATACGAGCTTGTTGCAGGTCGACCTCCATTCAAAACTAGGTCGATGATCAGTCTAATCTATATAATTCAAAATGAACCTGTGAGATGGCCTAACTACTTGTCAGAATTTTGTGTAGATTTTCTGAAAGGACTTTTAGAAAAGGATCCTGCCAAAAGGTTCTCTTGGAATGATTTACTGTCTCATCCTTACATCCAAGGTCGTGTTTCCATCACCCAAGGCAACGTCGAGACTCCGTTAACTGACTCACTATCCTCATCACAGAATCGTGCCAAAGAAATACAGAAAACCAGTCTGCTGTCTGGATTGGCCGACAAGCAAAAGTGAGTTTTCGTAGCTTCTTATCATTTTTATGCCAGATAACATTGACACTTACAGTGAAATTCTTTCTAGTTTTATCAACTTTAGCTGTCGGAAGAGTTAGATTTTGAAATTTAATCAAAATTACTTTTTGCAGATGATGATCACTTTTCAGCAAAATTTAGTTGGAGGCGAATCTAGGTCTCTCTTTTCCGATGCTCTCAAGTGATGAATTTGTTGAAGTTAAAAACTCGAAAAATTCAGGGGATCTCAAGCCTTAAAGTTAAAAAAAATCTTGAAAATACAAAGATGGCATGTTTATTGCTTATGTAAAATTCTCAAATTCCATGCAAAATTCTCAACTCTTGGTCTCTTGGCCCAAATGGTCAATTGATTGTATTTTAGAGCATTTTATCAGGAAAAAATATTTAAAAATTTTTGAGCAATTTCATTTCGATCAATCATTGTTCTAGGTCATCATACTGGCCTAGGTGTATGTCTGGCTTCTTTGTCAATTTATATTCAATCATGAATACTCAAGAAGCATAGTTTCTATTTCTGGTTTCAATTGAATTGGCTCATGCTGTAACGTTCGCAGTCCATTTTTACTTTCTCGCTTTATATTTGACTTAGTGAGCATACATCACTCTTAAAAAGACGCTGCGTCTATGTAAGTACTCATCAGACTTGTTCGGCTGCTTTTTGCTCCTATCATCCCCGCCTTGGCAGTTTTCTTTAAATTTTTTACCTCTAAATTTGCAATTTTGTTTATTTTTTTATATTTGTCTTCTCATTAAAAATTATTTGGACATGGGACGTTTTCCCCTGAGCCGATTCAACTGTACTCATCTAAAAATCATTTAATTATTCTACTGCCTCTGTCTAAAATGAAATTCTTTGTTTTTCTTTCTAGATTAGTCTCAATGTCCGCAAAATACATGAAACCCCGCCTACCTCATCCACTGTCTAACAAAATGTACCAAATGAACGAACTCAACAAGCTCACCTCAAATATGAACCTGAATTATGATCCCCGCAGGAATGACGCCTCAAATTATGCGAACATATCAAAATTTGGAGCGATCCCAAAAAATAATAATTCTGCATCCACCAATAAAAACAAATCCTCAGTCTCTCTGTCTTCCTCACTCGCTGGATCTGGTGGTGGAAACGCAAACTGGATCCAGACAGAAATTTCAGAATTGAAGCAACTTATGAAAATCGAGCTGGTCTGTAAAATTAATCGTCTGAATGAGATCCACGAGGAGCGGAAGAAAAAAGCACTAGAGACTCGTAAACCCTCGTTTTTTGATGATATCAAGCTTTTGTCGAAGATAAGTTTTGGAGATATCAAGGAAGAACCATCGCAGCCTATCGAGAACGGAGAGTGGTTAGCCTTCCTTGAAGAGAATTTATCTGAAATTGTCGACGGTGATTTGGAATCACTGAAAGATAAATGCTTTTTAACGATCATCATAGCTCCTCTGAAAAATCCCTCGGCTTCTTTTAATGTGATAAAGTATACTACCTCACTTTTATTCTTACCGTTCGTCATTGATGGAGTTTCAACCAAGGAAAAAAATCATATCAGACAGGTTTGTTTCTTTGTTTTTTTTGTTTTTTTTGAAAATCCAAGAGCATACCAGTCCTAGTGTGCTCTTGAGGTATCTCCTTTCCTCAGGGTGTCACGCTTGGTGCGGTATCCCTCTTGTCCCCTTTCCTCACAGTGAGGTGCCTTGGTAGGTATCTCCCTTCCTTCCTATTCCCTTTTTGTATTCTCAGTCCAGTCGTTCGCTTTGAAATACAAGCATAACGAACGAAGGTTTGGGCGGCTGGACTTTACTACTACTACTACTACATTTTTTTTTACAATGGCAGAAAGATGACATCTTAAGTCAATTATCTTGAATAAAAATAATTTAAATGAAAACTGCTCATTTTTCAATTTTTTTTTTTAAACTGTAACCACTTTTTCACTTCCTTCAAGATATTTGTAACTTTCAGCTAAACAAAACAATTTCAACCTCTTTTCAAAAAATACTTTGATCATCTTAAAACCTCTGAAATGAAAAGGGCATGTAAAATTTCAATTTTTATCATATTCGATAAACATTTTCAGCTCACGTATTCATAAAATGAACATAATTTGTCTGTGAGTCAGTCCTTGCTTGCTTGTGAATGGGGATGCGTACCAAAATTGATTTTTTGGAACCGGTTTTGCTTCCTCTGTGTGATGAATTTCGGTTTCAGGTTCTGGTTCTTAAACTCAATATATATTGATCTACGCATTTCTTTAATCAAAAATAAATCTATATGTTTGTTTTTCAGGTGTACAATGAGGCAGAGTTAGTGCCAAGTTTAGTTTACTCGACAAAATTACTTCTCTGGAAATTGAATGAATTGCCGACTGAACATTTGCAAACGCTGGAGGTCGTCGTCTTGTTGATAACGAATTTAGTTTACAACAATAGCGAGGCTTTAAACCAATTCATCAGTTCATCAATTCAGCTAAAAATGGTAGTTGCGTTCCAATCCATCCTGTCTCTACGGAAGCAGAATTTGAAAATAGTTTCTGACCTAATCTCAATTTTGTGTCAGATTTTAAGGAAGAAGCAGCAATATTCCAAATTTGTAAGCGATGTGATCTTAGGTGATAGTCAAAAAGGTGAGTCTGAATACAACGCAAGTGTTGACTTTATCATGGAAAAACTTAAAGCAAAAGCATTTTGAGTATACGATTCTGACAAATAGGGGTGCCTGCTTCTGAATTGCATCTAAAGGCATCGGTGAGCAGTTTGGTCAGCGCAGAGTTTTGATTTGTTGCTTATCAACCGCTCAACAATGGACTGAAGTATGTGTGGATGATTTTCTCGGTTTGTGCCACAGCCTCTTCAAGGGCTTCTATTTACTTGATTTTAAAATAATGAATAAATAGTAGTAGTAAAGTCCAGCCGCCCAAAGAAGTGGTTCGTTATGCTGATATTTCACAACAAAGCCTGGACTGCATAAAAAAAGAAGGGGCAGGAAAGACAATCAAAGTACTCTCAATAAATAAATAAATGAGGGGAAGGAGATCTCTCATCTTATCTAGAGAGCAACAACGGTTGTTAGTATATTGTCAACTTTGGGACTGTATTTTTTTTGTACCTCCAGATACCTACGTTTAATGATGCAATATTTTTTTCAGAAACAACCGTTAAATTTTCATTTCAAATCAGAGCTAAATTGAAGAAAACTTTAATCTAAATTGACCAGATGAATTTCAAAGTATTAGTCATCCAATCAATGGGTCTGTTGCAAACTTTTGCTACAGCGCTATAGAGTGTTCAATCTCATGTAAAATCGCGTGAAAAGTCCATTGGTGGCACCAGAAAGTCATAAAATGCAGTATAAAACTCACAAGAGACGTTTAATGAAATCCAAGATGGCGGTAAAATATTGAGCAACCTGTATGCATGCACCACGAACATCCAAGGATAGCCAACCTCACAATCTCGATCGCACCCAATCACAACGTAAATAAACACATAACCTCTGAAGCTGTGAGGTTGTCAACGTTGGCAATTCTTGGATGTTAAAGGTGTTAAAGGTGTAGATTGCTCGATATTTTACCGCCATCTTGGGTTTCATTAAACGTCTCTTGTGAGTTTATTATCGCATTTCATGCCTTTCTGATGCCACCAATTGACTTTTCGGGCAATTTTACATACGATGAAACAATCTTTCTCGTTGTAGCAAAAGTTTGCAACAGACCCATTTTCTGAAAAGAATTCTTCTAAATTTTAAGCCTGCAAATAAGATGTCGGAAATGTTCCTTCTACGTATAGACTTTTTAATTTTTTTACGTTAATTAATTAATTTTATGGCTCAACTTTATCTATTGTAAAAATTCTGCCAATAGACATGTTAAACTGCAGACTGTTCAATAATTAACTTATGCATGTTACTGTAGGCACTCATGGCTTAAATATAATGTCCGTGAGCTGTTTCTTTGTGGACAAAAAATGAGACAATTTGTCCAAAGACTTGTTTAATGAACTCCGAATGGACCTGCTGATTGAAGATGACAAAGATCGAAAGCTACAGGCTCATGAATTCTTTGTGAAAAAACTTACCAAATCAACAGAAAATGTCTTTATCGCAACAATATAGTGTACATATAGGGTGTTGATTTAAATATGTACCATCTCGAATTTCTCGCAAACGGCTTCGAATTTCGTAAAACACCGAAACACGTCTAAAATATTTTCGAGGGGGGCAACTTTTCAGGGGAGTTTTGTTTTCCTCCTCCCCGGGAGGGGCGCAGGGAGGGGGCCCAACCCCCCCTAACTTGAATATTTCAAATGGCGACCCCCATCTTGTGATACATCGATCAAAAGGGCATAACATTCTAAGACCTTTGGTTCAAACCACAGGTCGATATCGTTTTTCGTTTTCGATATATCGAAGGTCAAAGTTCGATTTCGACCTATTTTCAAAAAATCGTAGCTCAAGTTTAATCAGTCGTAATTTAATAAACTTTGGATCTAAAATACTCTATATTGCAAGTACTTTTCAGAAAAAAATGCGAAATTGGGCTTAAATTACTCAAAATTAAAATTTATGGCCCCCGAAGTTTTTTTCGATTTTTTTCGATTGTCCGGACTTTGAGGTCCTGAAAAAAGGGGAACAGTTACGAATTTCAAAAAACGCTAAAACACATATCCATTATTTTTTTAGGGAGTAACTTTTGAGGGCGGGTTTTTTTCTTCCCGCCCCTCAGGGGAGGGGGGTCGCCCCCCCGGCTATGCCAATCCTCTTGAAGGGCGGGAAGAAAAAAACCAGCTCTCAAAAGTTACTCCCTGAAAAAATAATGGATATGTGTTTTAGCGTTTTTTGAAATTTGCAGCTGTTCCCCTTTTTCCAGGACCTCAAAGTTCGGAAAATCAAAAATAAATCGAAAAAAAATTTGGGGGCCATAAATTTTAATTTTGAGTAATTTAAGCCCAACTTTGTATTTTTTTCTGAAAAGATCTTAAAATTTAGAGTATTTTAGATCCAAAGTTTATTAAATTACAACTTTTTAAAATCGAGCTATGATTTTTTGAAAATAGGTCGAAATCGAACTTTGACCTTCGATATATCGAAAACGAAAAACGATATCGACCTGCGGTTTGCGCCAAAGGTCTTAGAATGTTATGCCCTTTTGATCGATGTATCACAAGATGGGGGTCGCTATTTGAAATATTCAAATTAGGGGGAGTTGGATCCCCTCCCTGCGGCCCTCCCGAGGGCGAGGAAAACGAAACCCCCCTGAAAAGTTGACCCCCTCGAAAATATTTTAGACGTTTTCGGCGTTTTACGAAATTCGAAGCCGTTAGCGAGAAATTCGAGATGACACATATTTTAATCAACACCCTGTATACATTTGCTCTTTAAATAATTTGGAGATGAAATCATTGTTGAGATATTTTTGCATAACGACAATTTTAAAGTCCACTCAATGAACTACTTTTCTGTTTTCAGATATTTCAATGCCTGTTGATCTTCATAGCATTTTGATAAGTTCTGATGATACTCTAAGAGAAAGAGGCAGCACTCTGCTTCACCTTATGGCCTTGGTTTGTACGGATGCGTTGAACTGTGCTTGGAATGAAACTCTCCGCACTGACATTGAAGCCTTAGATTATGACTCCTCTGTATCAGTAAGAAACGTAAGTGATTATTTAATGGTTTTTTTGTGCTCTTATGTTTTTATTGTTACCAATATTTTACCGGGGCGTGGAAATCTCCTTATTTTGAATCTTTTGAGTTTTTTCCAAGCACAAGATCAGCGATTCTGTAGAGTGTGGCATTGCGAATGGTCTACTCGCCTGTTGCAGGCTTTTGGAAACAAATAGATTCAATGATATCAGGTATTCTCAATATACTGCAAACCAAATTTGGTAATGAGATCTGTAAATTGAGCCCACTTAATAAAATAACACAAATGGGTGAGGGGAAAATGATGCGGAAGGTTAAAATCTCAACATGATTCTGTCAAAACTGATTTTTGTCACACTCGCCCTGTCTCCAATTGTTTTACTGACCCTTTTTCTGGAGATGGCCACAATTAATTGTAACCAAAGATGGCTCCCTGGCATCTTCTTTTTAAGTTAAACTTTTGTTTTTTTCTTTCAGGAAGCTGCCAGCGCAATGATAGCCCTGAAAAAGATGCCCAACTATAATACAGATCCTTCCTAGGGTCACAAATTGTGCCTGTATTTTTTTGTCTTTCCTTTAACGACACGTAACAAATTTAAGGTATTTTTAAGGCAAGGTGCTACTATTTATCATCCATTGTGTTTAACTGCATACTTTTTTTTAAAGTGATCTAAAATTAATTTGTTCAAACTGATTATTCGGTCCTATCCTATCACCTGTGTTGCCATTTATGGTAGAAATTATCCGAATTCCCCATTTAACGCAATGTGAAATTCGGAATATTTCTGCCATAAATGGCAGCACTGTTTATTGCTGGACACCTTGTCCGTACTTGAGTTTTAAGTTTCCAAAAACAAACATACCATATAATTTAAGAGTCTTCCAACCTTCTTTAATTCCCGAACTTAGCTAGAGCAATAGATCATATTAATTTTTAAAAATAGTAAATACCCCATTCCCAAACGGGGAAGCTGTGCTGTTTTGCTTTTTGAAAATGTAACTAGTAAAAGTTCAAAAATTGTTTTTTATTCGTTTGTTTTATTCCACAAGGAAAATGAAATAGGGTCCAATTTCTTCAAACGCTGTGATTAATTGATTGTATATTATTCTCCTTTTTTTTTTGTATCCCTTTTTTATGAACGAATGATACTGCCATTAAGAAAGCTCGATTATTGGCAGTCTACTTCTGATTAATACAACTGACTATCAGTGTTCAAGAAAATTTAGGGTTCAATAAATGTTCATAGGTAGTTAAGTTTGCAGTGTATTTTTTTACTTCTTAAATTTTTTTACAAACTCGTAAATCATTGCGTATTTAATTGTTATTTCATTTTTTGTTTGTATTATCAATTTCAAAAGAGTCCCCTCAGCTGAACGTTCTTTTGGGAATTTGTCAGAAAGTGCATGAAAGTGTTTAAGTTATTTTCAGCGATTTTTAAAAGTTTAAAATGGCTACGCTAATCATTTTAATCCTGGAAAGTTTCAAGGTAGATCAGAATTGGATGAGAAATGAACAAAAGAAACTTTTGAAGAAGGGACTTTCTTTTGGTAACAAGAGTACTTTGTTGGTGGACGTGCTTGTCCATCAATAGAACTTTTTAACAAAAGCTTCTGAAATTTCTGTGGTAAAAATGAACTGAATTTGAAGAATAAAATGTTCCTTTGTTTAATTTAAAACTGGTGCCATTTCCTACTTTTTTTTACTTTTGAAAAAAAATAAACACGATACTCATTCAGTTGTGAATTCATTTCTTTTTTTTTGCTTTTTTTTTCTGTATACAAATTTTACAGACTTTTTAGAATACATATTTCATACAGGCATTACTTATAAAAAAAAAAAAAAAAAAAAAAAAAAAAAAAAAAAAGTTTTCTTTTAAACATCAAAAAAATATCAGGGAGACATGCAATGCCAAGAAATGGAAATACCTCAACTTTTACATTTTTCTTGATGACAATACTTTCTCTCCTTAAAGGGGAGTGAGAAAGTAAAAAACTTGGGAGAAACATCAATCCATTTCTAAAAATATTTTTTGATTCCAGTGCAAAGCTATAGAAAGGAGAAGTTTTTTGCAAAACACTTATTCGTAGTTGATTGAGGGAAAGAACCTTGTAAAAATGACGATAAGCACATTAAAAAAACCACAAAATCCACTCCCAAACTCATAAAATGCTTTCAAATGCGAAACCATAATGGCGGTGATTTCCGCTTTATACATTAGGTTTCCTTTTCTCAATAAGCTCCATCCTCAGGAGGAGTTCTCGCGACACCACACCAGAAGAAGAAGAAGCATACAATTGCCATAAGATTTAGGTGGTGGATTTCATGACTTTTTAGGGCACTTATCATCATTTTTACAAGGTTATACCCCATAATTTACTCCTAGTAACAGGGGCGTCATTTCGGGTTCGGCTTGGGGGGGGGGGCAAAAATATGTGATGACCTTTTGTTTTTGTTTTTTTTTTGTTTTGTTTTTTTTGCTCATCAATATTTTTTTAGACAATCTATAGCCCTGCATATTTACGGCTCTAAATTCCAACAAAACTCGTTAATGACCACCAAATTTTAGTTCAAAACTTTTTTCTTCTCCTAAAAAAAAAAAAGAGGTCATCACTTTTTCACTTTTGGCTGACCCTTGGAGGGGGGCGGTTGCCCTTGCCGCAAATGACGCTACTACTTAGTAAGCCTGGAGCAAAAGTTTGCAGTACCTAGCTCCATTCTTTGAAATTCTTCAAAAAGCTTTTTGGGAAAATCATTCTAAAGTGGAAATTTTGAGTTTGCTTTGAGAATAAAACAATTCAGGCATTGATAGAAATAAATCAGTACAGAAAAGTTGCAAAGGAGCTGAAATTTCAAAATTCTGAACCCTAAAATTACTGCCGTCATTGTAATAAGGGTGAAAGATCGCTATGTGGAACTTTATGCCTACCATGATTAAAATTCTACTTAACACAAGTCCCCTCTTAAGGAAATTTGGCCCGTGTCAAATTTTCCGTAAAAATCTGGTATAAATATAAATGACCTTTGCAGTGCTTGGATGATTTTGCATCATTTGCCTAAGGTCAGCACATCAATGGGGGTTTTTTTTAACGAAGTTATGACCTCCAAGGCCTCAAAAACGCAACTTTGTCTTCACGTGCAGTGTTGCCAGATTGGGGTGAAAAAGCTGTACGTTTTACATTGATTTAAATGGGGACAATACGGCTTTTTACCTGCGATCTGGCAACACTGTTCACATGTGCACTTACTTCACTCCTCTATCTTTTTGTACCGGTTTCTTGCAAGACATTTTTAACTTTTGCAGCCCAAGGGGCAAGACACAAAAATACTGCAGCAGTTGACAAAGGAAAACTTACTTTTATCTGAACGATAAGACAAATACCTCTGTCAAATCTACTTTATCACAGTCAGTTCTGGAAAAGGTTTGCTCTGCAATTTGAGCTAAAATACGTTCACGGATGTCATAATTCTGGACGGGTCATTTATTCTTCTTGTTCACCTTCATGAATATAACCATGACTGCAAAAATGGAAAGAAAGCATTTGATGATAAGAAATAGACTGCTTTCCAATCATATAATAAACTGGTCTTAAGATGATTCCAGGGTTGATTAGTTTGAACTGTGGACACCACGTCGCGCTGCTCAAAATGTCAAACAGTTTTTAGCTGTAATTGACGAATTTACGCTGACAAAGAATGTCAGCTTCTGCATGCATAGTTCAGGAAGATACCCTGAAAGTTTCAAGCTGAAACACTCAAAAATAAAGCCGGAAATGATGAAATACAAAAATTCCCATAAGCCTCAATGAGTGCGAGTGAGGTAGATGGACATATATTATCACTCTCACTCACTAAGCTTATGGGGAAATAAATTTCATAATTTACGGCTTTAATTCAACAGCAATCTTGCTTGTTTTGGGCTCAAAAATCCATAAAAAAATTTTGCAGACGCTGACTTTCTTGGATTTCGCATTTTTTCTTTGTTTTCAAGGTAAATAAATGCCAAAAACACGACTTTCCCCCAATGCGACTAGTGACACCATATATCGGATTGAGATCTGAAAAAGTTTTGCCTGGAGTCACCTTTAAGCTACTAGAGATTATACGGAATCAAAACAGGAATATCCATAATTTCGACCCCGGCATCTTTTTTTGCTCTCCTGAAAATTTTGGTCAGTGAAGATGAGGTCAGTTCTGTCAGAATGCATCACATTTACATTTAAGAAAATGGAAAATCAGGTAAGTACAAGAAAATCGTCAAAAGAGTGTCGCTGCAAAATATGTGGTCAGTAACTTAAAAAAAGGCTAAAAGAATCAAAAAACAGAATATCGCAAATCGAATCTGGCATCGAAATGTCACTTTCAATTCACCCTAGGGAGTTCCATCTTGCATCATCTCAATACATGAAGAATTACTTTTCTATGCATAAAAAGTTGCAATTAATTGGGACTTCCTCACTGTGACTCGCTCAATGACAACCATCTTGGAATTCTTTTTAAACAGATTCATGGGGTCTGTGAGTCAATTTTGAAACTTTTTGAAGCCCCAACGTTATTTTCTGATGATTTTATACCAGAATTGACACTCTCAACAGCTGTAGCAAAATTTTGCAACAGACCCATTGGAGGTACATATTTTGACTGTTAATATAGACTAATGAGTCGTCAGGATCATTTAAATTTAGACCAAACCAATTCATGCCACTGATATTACATGAAGCTTGAAAGTCGAGTGAAGGATTCATGATAAAAAAGCCAACACTGATTATTTAGATCAATTGCTATTTTTTCTTTTAACTTTGCTAAAAAGACTCAAAAAATGTCTGAATACTTACAGAAGAAAATAAAAAGAACAAGAACAATGATTAACCACATCCAGCACTTCCAGGCACTTTTGTTGAGAAGTTCCAACTTTTCAGCTTCTACTTTTAAATGGGCGAAATTACTATCTGCCAATGAAGTTGAATTCTCAAAAACCTAAGATTAAAATCAAAGAAAATACATAAAACTTACAGTCAACTTGTTTAAGATGGTTCCAGGGTAAATTAGTTCCAACTGTGGACACCATTTCGCGCTGCTCAAAAAGTCAACAGTTTTTGGCTAAATTTGACGAATTTACGCTATAAACACAAATTTGAGGAATGTCAGCACCTGCAAGCATACTTCAGGAAGATAGGTACTCTGAAAGTTTCAAGCTATAACACTCAAAAATAAAGCCAGAAATTATGAAATACGTAAATTCCTAAAAGCCTCAATGAGTGCGACTGAGGCAGATAGACAAATTATCACTCGCATTCACTCTCACTCACTAAGCTTATGGCGAAATGAATTTCATAAATTACGGCTTTAATTTTAAACCAATTTTGCTCGTTTTGGGCTAAAAAATCCATAAAAAAATTTTGCAAGTGCTGATGTTATTGAATTTGGCGTTTTTTCTTTGGTTTCAATTTAATACGCCAAAAACACCACTTTTCCGAAAAGCGACAAGTGACGCTATCCATCGGGTTAAAAACGGGAAAAGTTTCGCCTGGAATCACCTTAACCTGCTTATAATAGTATTCCACAAATGTTGGGAGCCTTGTATTTGTAATTGTTAGTTCGCTGACTCCATTTCATTACTACAAATTTATTTTGACAAAATTGCTCGTATAATAGTTCAGTTATCTCATAGTCATACGTAAAAGATCACTTATGCCCATTTTACCATGCATTAAAATTTATATTTTTAACCAGTGGCAAAGCCTACAATCTGGCAACATTGCTTTTCGTCTATTTAAACCTATGAAAAAGGTTAAATTCCAAGGTGTTCGCTGCACACCTTATAGTTCGAGCATCTTCATGCGTTGCTACATGTACAAACCACAATGTTGCCAGATTGCACGCTGCGCTACTGTTTTCAACCCTTTCAATTTTTTTTTTTTTTTTTTTTTTCTTTTTCATAGTTCTTAAATGATAAAGGAGCAAAATATGTAGTGAGATGCCACCAGAATACAAAAAGCTAAGCAGTCAAAATTCAGTCATCAACAGACCACAACAGATAAATATTTCTCCAACTGGTGTAGAGTCTCTGTAAAGTGAGGAAAAACGTAAGAAACACCAAAAAAGAGAGAGATAGTTAGAATTTACCCTAATATCCTTCCTGATTGTATTCCCGGCCAATTTACTGAGTTCTTTCATGTTCCTTGTCATGATAAGCATTTCCTCTGCTATGTGCGCCTGTTTCGACTGTTGGCTTTTCAAACAATCGTCCAGACTTTCGTATATATTAGAGTTATGTACATCTCGCAGTCTCAAACCGCTATCTGAAACCAAGTTTGAGAGACTTTTGAGTAATAATAGAATATGCAGACTATGCTACATACCGTTTTCGTGAGATAGAAATTCAAAAGCGACAAATCAGATGTCCGATTCACATTTAAAAAAAGCATCTGAGCCACTTGGATTCCTGTTTTTTTGAATTTACCGCTATGGTCACTAAAACAGTTTGTTACGAAGGGGCATCCATGACATAAAAAAAGTGATAAAGTGGGCAAAGTTTGTGGACCCTTCTTTTGGTCCTCAAACGCTTCAGCTTTAAATTCTAAGTTTAGGAGTGGAAATGAAACATCTTGAAGCCAAAAACGAGATATACCAAAACTGACGGAATTAGGTGCTATGGAGGAACAAAAAATAAATGAGAATGAGCTCTTACCTCTATTACTGGTTGGAAAATAAAAGGTGGATTAGCTCAAACTCCTATAAAAACTCTAAAAAAATCAAGTGATCTTTTGAAATGCGATTGTAAGTTACTTTTTGTTTTGGTCCTTGATGCTTTTTTATTCTCAAAAGCATTGACATGCGACTGATAAAATGCTGATAAAAAAAAAGAGCAAAACTCAGAGTTATTCTTTGCAGATCAACAACTGCGAATTGTGCTTTCATAGTTACGTGATGCCATTTAAACCAATGGGATTAATCAATAGGGCACTTGACTGATCCTGGGATTTGTGATATTTCGTCAAAATCCCGTTGATTTTTCCACTAGAAAAACAGAGGAGCCCATAAAACAGCTCACAAGTGACTTTTTCGAGGAGAAAAAGCGACTTAAAGTTCGAGGATGAAATAGACGTTTTTCATTGGCTAACATAGATACTGCATCATCCAGCCCTCGTGCAGCCGCGCGCTCTGCGCGGGGGATCGGCGCGACAGACAAGGAAAACAACCCAGTCGCCATTCGTTTCGATCCGTGTTAAGATTTTAGGGTTAAGAACTGGTTCCTGAGTTCTTCATGTTTACATATGAGTTGCGCGTTGCGCCAAAGACTTCTAATATCTAGGTAGTATTCAAAGTCTTTGCGTTGCGCAGTAGACTAGTGCGCACGGGGGCTGCCTGATGCAATAATTGAAGCCCCGCCATGGTTTCCCGGCTCGGGCTGTTTCAAATGGTTTGAATTTTTCGCATTTTCAAACCAATTTTTCTCGGTGTTCCCGTTGAATTTGAGGAAAAAGAAAAAATATGGGTCTCCTTATTTTACCTCTACTTTAATATTCTGAATTAGAAAAAATTATGTCAAGTGCCCTATTCTCACTATCTTGTCTTGCCTCGTTCTAAAGAGTGGAATCAGCCTGCGGGTTGCAAAAGCAAGAAGGAAAAATTAAGGATTCACAGTGATGAGGGTAGGGTGGAGGAGGATCTAAAGCCAATTTGATATACATAATAATAGTAAAAAAACCAACCTTTGATGTCTAAAAGTTCATCTCTAATTTCACTAGAAAACTTGGCTGTTGCTTGCTGGTGGATTTCTTTGGTAACACTGTTTGGTAAATTGGAGGAGAGCATTTGAGCGGCCATCACTTTTTCAAACGGATTCACCTAAAAAAAAAAAAAAAAAAAAAAAAAAAATCCTTCAAATATAAATTATGAAATTATAAAGGATGGCGTTATTCGTCGGTACGGTACCGACGTCTAAGCCGTTATTCGTCGGTACGATACCGACGTCTAAGCCGTTATTCGTCGGTACGGTACCGACGTCTAAGCCGTTATTCGTCGGTACGGGAAAACTTTTTTCTACCGCTAACTGGATCAGGTTAGGTCGGTACTGGAGTGTATTTTTAAGAATTGCAAATTCAATAATAAACTTTTTTACAAGAAATGAGGGTACTTAATAAGGAATCGTTTTAAATGTACTCAAAACTGAATCATGAAAGTTTCTTTGGTTTATTGAAATCACGTCAAATATAACAAGTAGGTATGCAAACATGCGAAAAAATACATACATGGTCAAATTAGAAAAAAGTTCATACAACAAGTAGGTAGGCATTCAAGTACAAAGAACATACATTGACAACATTTTTGAAAAAAACTTATTTAAAATCTAATGGCATAGCGGCCGAAACATTATTCACAGTCGTTTAGCTCTTTTTCGTGTCGTGGGTCCACAATATTCGTTACGGTTGGCACTAGGGTTAGGGGTTGGGCTAGGGCTAGGGTTAGGCTCAGGGTTAGAGTAAAGGTCGGAATCAGGGTTGGAATCAGAATCTGGTGGTGGTTCTTTGCGTTTATCGGCCGCTGTCCTATTGAAGGAGCACAACTGCCGCTTCGGCCGCTTAGGTCGCCCTCGACTCACAAGTTTAGTTCGGAATTTTAAGTTTTGAAAGCGGCCACGGCTGTTCTCTTCTATGTTGTTGTCCGAAGAATGGGCTACCTCAGATTCGCCGTCATTTTCGGGCAAAGGCGTCTCAGTAGCACAACATGTTGAGGCTGAAGTGTTTTGAACAGACGTACATTGAAAATCTTCCCCAGCCCTCACCATACTTTCAACATTTTTCAGTGCAGTCAAGTAACTATGAAATTGGGTGGTGCCGTGATTTGAAGCCAGAGAGGCTATCTGCAAGGCGATGAGGTTGATAAATAGTAGAGTCAGTACACCGCGGTCACGCACTACGTTATCGCGGTTCCTTCTCATAATGACAAAGGATTACTATAGATGGCGTTAGCTTGTCGGTTTAGCGGTAGAAAAAAGGTTTCCGGTAAAGCAAAGTTAGCGGTAGAGAAAAGTTTCCCAGTTTAGCCAAGTTAGCGGTAGAAAAAAGTTTTGCGGTACCGACGAATAACGGCTTAGACGTCGGTACGGTGTACCGACGAATAACGGCTTAGACGTCGGTACCGTACCGACAAATAACGGCTTAGACGTCGGTACCGTACCGACGAATAATCACTTCGAATTATAAAATACGGGGAGGAATTTTTTTTGCAAAAACTTGTAAAAATCGAGAGCTGGAGTTGTCGGTTCCTACCTCTCCACTATCATGTTTCAGTACCGACACTTTTCTCAGGAACCAATAAAGATAATTAAAATAAATAAATTTTTGCTGGATTCATCTATTCAATGGGACCAATTACACGAGTGATAACTTTGAAACTCTGCGAAAAACATGAAGAGTTAATTTTCAAAATGTTGTCAAAATGTTGGCAAATTTATTTTTGTCAAAATTTTAAAAATTCACAATTTTTTTTTTCCTACAGAATTTCAAAAAAATCTCTCATCTAGGTGATTCCATTGATTAGACAAATCCACCAAATAAAAGTTTTTTGAGCTATTTTCATTAGTTCTTGAAATAAGTGTAGCTTAACATGACCATGTTTCACATTGGAAGGGACTGACAACTTTGTTTAAACAGTGGAAAGTTCTTCTCTGAGTGCTTCATGGGTTGGGCGTAAGTGAAAATTTCCAAAGTGCATACCAAAAATTTACTCTAAATTTTTTATTACAGCATAAATACATTCTTTGCAAAATAACTTTTTTTATTCTATTGAGGAATTTTTGCAAGAAGGGAAATAGTTGTTACTTTTGCAAATTGCTGTAGTCTTAAACTCAAGGTCATTCTTCAGCGTTTAGTGCCGATTTCTGCCACCAGAGCGCTATCATTCGATTAATGTAAAATTACAGGCCAAAAGTAATTTATAATTAAGAAAACGAAGTGTCAAGTCACTAGATAATCATCTGAAGAACGCCTCAGCAAAACATCACGTCAACAACTTAAAAAATAAGGCTGAAAGTACCAAAAAATGAAATATCGCATTTTGATTTAAGAACCGATTTGCAATATTCTATTTTTTGGTACTTTCAGCCTTATTTTTGAAGTTTTTGTCCTGATGTTTTGCTGAGGCGTTCTTCAGCTGATTTTCTAGTAACGGACACTCCGTTTCCTTAAAAATAAATTACTTCCGGCCTGTAATTTGACATTAATCGAACGGTAGCGCTCTGGTGGCAGAAATCGGCACTAAACACTGATGAATCACCTTGAAGCTTGAATTGTATCAAGGCTCGAAAAGGGCATTTATGTTTGAAATGTTTAAATAAACAAATGAAAATTGGAAGAAAATAAATAAAATAATCACTATCAGATTCAGGACATTGGTCTTCCCTCTCTCCTCCCAATAGAACATGTGTGTTAGAGACGGATGGATCAGGGGCAGTCAAGTGATTTTTACCCCCTCTCCTATCCTTTTCTAACACATGCATTCAAATGGGCAAACAGAGAGAAGGACAATTTCTTGGGTGCCCTAGAGAAACAAATAAAGGGAGAACAAAATAAACTGTTTCTCCAGTGCCACAACTTACTATTTTATGCGTTTTGAGCAGTCCTTTTAAAAATTCAATCCTTCTTTTGTAAAGCAGCAAATTGGTGTTACTCAAATCTCTGGAAGATGAAAAAGAAGACAAATTACAGAGAGGATAGAAAAATCGGAGGCTAATTACCCAATAAACAGCGACCAGCTTTTTGCTGCGGAATCAAGACTATCATCCCACAAAATTTTTTTGGAGGCATCTCGTCTGTAGGCTAAAATTTTAAGAGCTCAAAGATGATGAAAGAGATGAATACAGTTCTTTAAACTGGAAAGAGAGAGAGAATCAAGGCCAAAAAATGATGGACATAATTGAGGCCATCTTCAAAAAAGGTCTTATTAAATGATGGGTACGCTCATCTGAGTAAATTCTAATGAGATGGTAAGGCTTATATTACAAGATCAAATTTAATGTTTTATGAGCCTTTTTCCGCAGATGGCTTCCATTGCACTAAATAATTTTTAATTACACATTTGCTATTATTTTCATTCCATAGTTCAGTTTAATACTCCTCTGACTTAACTTTCTATTTTCATGCTGCCGAAAAAGCTACGGTGACAGTATGCCTGTTTACCTATGCCTGTCGTACTCTCATTTATTTTTCAAAAGAAATTAAGTAAGTTTGTCTGGATCAGAGTAGGTGCTTTGAATTCCTGTTATAGAGCTGTGGCAAACAGTAGCAAAGCATGCGATCTGGCCAGATATCATTTTGTCCATTTAAATGCATAAAAAAGGTCAAATTTGATAGTCATCGCCGATTCCTAGATAGTTCGATAATTTTCATGAGTTTAAATACAGCAAGTGCAATGCTGTCAGACTACATGCTTTGCCACTGGCTGTAAATACTCAATCCAGGTTTGCAGCATTTGTGATTTGGTTCACTAAAATTTTAATTCCACTTAGAATCTCAAAACTATCAGCTGTTCATCTTTAACCTCAGATTCACAGTTCCCATTACTTACTGGTTTGATCCCTCCACTTCTAGTTCATCGACCATTTCTTCAAGAGTCCCGATGTACTGAAAAGAGAAGAAAAGGAGCTCTAAGATATAGAAGCCATAACGATGAAGAAGTTGAGGATCCTGTTACAAAGGATCCCTCCCCTTATTACTTTCCACAGCATTTTAAAACAAAATAAAAATTTTCACTTAAAAGAAAAATGCTTTCATGAAATTGTCAAGATTAATTATTGACTTTCCATCCGGTAATCATTGATAATTTTGAAGAAAGATTTGTATTTACCGAGTTTATCATTTCTTTTCCTCTTCCTAAGCTAATACTTTACTGATTTTTTTTTTTTTTTTAAATTTTAAGTAGCTCTACAGTAGCTAATCCCATTCAGTTTAAATCATTAAGCGTACTGTGCGAGGTCACATGCGGAAAGGATGGGTAATACATAGGTTATAAGATTCACCAACCACGGCCCATTGGTGGGGCTTGATTTGGATAGGAGGCCATGGCTAAAGGACCCCCCTGTGTGACCGGCATATTAGTCTACTTCCCCCCCAATTTTCATTTTGATAATTAATCAGGTGTCCAAAAACGTTCCTTTTAAATAAATTTAATTCCTCATTTTCCCACTTCGTGCATTTGAAATAAAAGTATTTTCTTAATCCTAAATAAAAAATAGACCTATCAATACTTTTATTTCCCCCACAATGTCTTTTATAATCCCCATACCTTGTTACCCCCTCATTTTTTATACACACAATTTTTTCAATTTCATCGTCGACCCCCTCTGATAATCAAAAAGCATGGCTTCTGCCTACCTTAAATAAAGTTTACAGGATTCCATGATGGTCACAAGACTTGGCCAAATTACTGATCAAGTTATGGTTGCTTATGAATTTTTGTTTATTATTTGAAAAAAATCTGGGTTGTTAGGGTCTCAGTAAGAGGAAATGACAAATAACATGTCAAATGACAAAATGTCAGCTCAGTTTAGGAGTATAAATCCCTAGAGTAAATATTTAAAGATCTAAGTACGAGATGCATCTATTCTTAAACTTCTCGAAATTGACAGGCCAAACCAGTCCTGTGTGAGGCTGGGTTCATCAGCGAGCTGTATATCAACAAAGCTGGGCTGGGCTGCTCAGTGGAGCAAGTCAATGGGAGATGTCGGATATGGAATATTTGACTAAACATGCAAATTTGAGTGTTTTAACAGTCAAACGAACAAACTAGATAGTTATTCTAGAAGGAAATTTTACAATAAACCCTCTTTCAAACTTCTACGTTGCTTATTAGCAAACATATACGCATTTAAAGTCGCCATGCCAAGTCCGACCTCTCTCATTGGCTCAATCCACTGTGGGCCGTCTCTGTCTGGTCCTTAGTAAACAGAGCAAACAGCCATGTACAAACCATGTTCTTCTCCCCTTTCTAAGACTCGAGGTATCGAAGGAATCTGTCCTCTATAGATGCGTAGTACTATATAACAAATTACCATACCAACTCAAAATGGCAATACAAATTGATGATTACAAAAACATGTCTACAAAAATTAAACTTCTCTTCCAAGATTTTATCAAATATATGCCGATCGAGTCTTAGAGAGGGGTGTTGTTGCCCCTTATTTTTTATTTTTTCTCTCTTCTATTAAACCCTTCGTCAGTCTCTCAGCCATGTTGGACCTAAATGGTTTGATTTTCTAGTATTATTCAATTTTGCTCGTTGATCAATTTTTTTTCTTTTTATTGTTTTATTCCGGGCGTCGTGCCAACCAAAAAATCTAGTTAATTTGTTTAATTATTTCTTTATTTATATTATAAAACTCTTTTTTATTATTATTATTTATATTTATTTTTATTTTGTATTATTTCTACTATCTTTGTTTTATTTTATTATTTTTTCCAAGCGGTCAGGCTGTATGCCTTTGCTTGTGAAAAAAAGTATTCATCGTATTTAATTATAATTTTGTTGTAAATGTGTTTTGAAATAAAAAAAAAAAAAAAAAATGTTAGGAAGTAACCTCCAGCAGAAAATAAAAACTATGGTTACCTTTTCAAGCCTCCAAGTTTCTTCGTGATTCTGTTGTTTGGCCATTTCTTCGCATCTCACGAGCAACCTTCGAAGATCCATTTCCAACCGAGAAAAAGAGACAGTCATATTGTAGAATTACAATGAAAACAGAAAATCAGTGGCGAAGACGACAAAATTGATAAAAAATCAATGGTGATGATGAAACCTCATGTTGAACCAGACAATTATGAATGGATAAGTGCTCATAATATCAAGTTTGGCATAATTTATTTCACTTCTTTTAATTTTCTTGAGTCAACAAGAGTAAAAACACACACGTGATACGGCTGCAGAAAAAACAGGGGCAGAATAATGAGAGTAAAAATTAGACTAATCAGAGAAAATTTACAAAAGTGAGACGTGGAAAAGCAGACTCTGAGTCTGAATGATACGCACTGATAACAAGAATAGTTTTTTAGGTTATAAAAGTGTAAACAAGAGAGGCGCAATCGAAAAGTCGGCCTCTGATTGGCTGAAATCAGGAAGCAAGGAGCAAGTACCCCCCTCCTTCGTAGAAATTACCATTTTGTGTATTGATGCGAATCAGCTGATTTCAGATTTCCTTGTTCAGTTCTGTTCCATTAATTGTTTATTTTAGGTTAAAATGTCTAATCTCGCTCCAATTAATACTAATTCTTCAACCGAAGATTCTTTTGACTTCTTATTTAAAATCGTTCTAATTGGAGATTGTTGCACGGGCAAAACATGTGTGGTTCAGAGATTCAAATCCGGAAATTTTGTCGAGAGGCATGGCAATACAATTGGTGTGGATTTCTCCATGAAAACAGTGACCGTTGATGGAAAGAAAGTTAAGGTATGTAATGTCTTCTGAATTGATTTTCGGAATTATTCCAGCGTAATCGTCCATAAATTCATGCCCCAAAACTTTTTGCACTCACCATCTGTGTCGGTTATTTTTTTCCCAGCCTGCGAATTTCCTGGATTTCATGATCAGACTTCCATCTGTAAGGTGCCTTCTTGATCGCTATCTCCCTGTTCAGTTTTAACAGAGCTCTTTCAGGGTTTTTCTGTAGCCAAATAGATCATCAAAACTGATGTCAACTTATGAAGAGATCATTAAAGACATCTATGAGAATTCCAGTCATTAAAGATGTCTAGTTTATCGTGGTCAACCTTTGTGCATTTTACACGTCAACCATGTCTGATGACACCATCGTACTCCGAAGATATAACTGCTACCTCGCCTTTTATATCCACATGGTGTGCCATCCCTGTAGTGCTATTTGTAGTTAAGATTGTGGTTTTTTTGCTTTGGGTGTGCACGGTGACGTCATCAGCCGTCTCAGTCTCAGACGTGCGTGAGAGATTCCTCAGAACTTTGAATGACACTTTCTCCCTTGAAAGTGAGTTTAGGTTTTTGAACTGTTTCATGCAAAATGCGACTGCAAAATTTTATGAAAACTTTGTCAACCCTTTTGTCCATAGAGCAACCTTGCAAAAACTCCATCGTTTTTATCAGCTAACTGGTCTGATGAATTCCAGAACTCTTCCTAACAGCGCTTCACCTTAATAAAGTTTTTATTTTGTTAAAGAATCGATTTTGGAAGTTTAAATTGTTGCCAGCGGTCTTTGACTTGGTAGTCAACTCTCTATTCGTAGCTAAAATTTGCAACAGCCGTAATGTATCCTATTGATCGCACTGATTCACTTGAAATTGTGGATGATTTTACATTCAATAGTAATTGATCGCCTAAGTTAGAGTGCTCATGCCTGAATATTGAATAATCCTACATTCAATAGTAATTGATCGCCTAAGTTAGAGTGCTCATGCCTGAATATTGAATAATCCTACATTCAATAGTAATTGATCGCCTAAGTTAGAGTGCTCATGCCTGAATATTGAATAATCCTACATTCAATAGTAATTGATCGCCTAAGTTAGAGTGCTCATGCCTGAATATTGAATAATCCTAATCATTGTAAATCCATCCTTTACTCAATCATATAAAAGTTGAGCTCCTAACATTTTTCCTGTCTCATATACAACTTTTGGGAAGGACGAAGGCTTGAAGGGACTTGTTCTTCAATAATCTAAGGAAGTGACTTGAATTTTTTTTTCTTCTTCAGTGGAAAGGAAGAGATCAATATATCAACCACTGTACTTCTGATAAGAATACTTTGTCAAACACATGCGCTAGGATTCAAACTAGATTTGTATTTTTGTATTTGTATTTTTTGATTTGTTTCTGTATAACTGATGCTTCTATTAGTCTAATTCACCGTTAGATTGGTATGGGATAGAATGCCATTGCCGACTGAGGTAGTGAACATTATGTTGATCACAAGTATTTTTAACTTGGTGTTACCTTCTCTCTCATGAAGTTTTATTTCTGTGATTTCAGTTGCAAATTTGGGACACAGCTGGTCAAGAAAGGTTTCGTACAATCACTCAAAGCTACTATAGATCCGCTAATGGAATAATAATAGGTAACTATCTTAAAGTGCATCTTACTTTTGGTGCGGTTTTCTTTGTTCATTAGAGGAGCACCAGCATAGCTCGAATGCAAAGCAAATGTAAGTAAGATATGAAATGAAAGGTAGGGGTAGCTCTGGTGTGACACAGGGCTGCCGTTTTGCGTATAATCAATGCTATTTTTCTATTCACCGATGATTCCACTGGTTGAGAAAAGATTACACAGCTCAGTTTAGTGTATGACTGTAGTGCACGAAAATACTCTGATCTGTAAATCTGATCTGTCTCTTAATCGGTGTAAACTCCGTTGATTAATTAAAATATCCGCTAGTTTTTTAAAGTCATCGACGACTCCACCGGTTGAGAAAAGATTACAGATGGGAGTATTTTAGTTTATTACAGTCATGCACTGAACTGAACTGTGTAATCATTTCTCAACCGGTGGAATCATCTGTGAATTGAAAAATAGCATTGATTTTACGCAAAACGGCAGCCCTGGTGTGACACCAGTCTTATTGTTCTGAGCTCTGTGGTCTGAATTTAGAGTTTTGAGCAATAATTACTTTTTATTTTTTATTTAGTTATTCAAATTCAAATTCAAGTTTTATGAAACAGAAGTAAAGTGAAGGAAAGGTTCCCCTGCTGCAAGCTAGCTCCAGTAGCAGATTTACTAAAAACTTGAAGTAATAACAGAAAATAATGATGAAATAAAAATAACAAAAATATGAAATGAAATGAAATATCTGATGCTTTACATTGGAGCTGCATTAGTGCTTCTCCGATGATTTAAAAAAATGCGCGCACCTATACTCTTTGTTCCTGCCCCCCCCCCCCTCCTGTTTGTCTCAAGTTGTGCTTGTAGAAATAAGAACACACAACATCCCTAAATGGTAATCTAGTGAAGCGAAAAGGGGCGAGGAAAAGATTATGCTCCAGGTCTATAAAAATAGGTTTCTTTTTCCCAAATCTTGCGTTGGTTTAAATTTTTCAATAAGGAATTCAGAATTTACATCTTGATCACTTATATTTTGTTCGTCAATGTTTCAGTTTATGATATAACAAAAAGGGCAACATTCTTAAATCTACAAAGATGGATTGAGGAAGTTAGAAGGTACACTGCATCGAACGTGATTTTGATTCTTGTCGGTAAGTTTTTTTGATGAACAGCCTTTTCTTTCTCTCATGATCCCCAGTTGCAATCTGAGAAATTGTTTTTTTATCGAGGTTTTGATATGGATGGAGGATTCCAGTGGTCCTACCCAGAAAATTTTAATTGGATTTTGGCTGCTTATAGTTGAAGATCACATCGTTTACATTTCCCTTCCAGGTGCAAGACTCTTTCGTGAAATCGGAGGCATCTGTAGATTCAGTAAGGCGTTAAGTTTACCCATTGCCTTGCTGTTACATATTATCATGTCATGCATGCACTAGGTCAGATCTACTTTGACGTGGACGTGATATCACGTCGAACTGAAAGCATTGCTAATTCACCAAACCAAAAGAAAATACTAAAAAAAAAAAAAAAAATGGTAAGGGAATGGGTTGAGAAAAAGAATGCATTCATCCCTACTCTAAACCAGAGATTGGCAAGTATAATTTGAAAAATTTGGCAATGCAATATAATCAGATTCAACGATTTATGCGGTCAATTGACTGTACCTCCTCTCAGACAATGCTGTCATACCTCATGCATCAACTCCGTAACCAGACTGATTTTATTATTTCTGATTATTTGGTTGCCCAACTCTACTCCAAACCAAAGACATATTCAGGGGGCAAGGAAGAGAGCCTGTTTCCCCTCCTCCGTGAAAAATACAAAAATAAGAGGGCTGAAGGCGGTTTTTCCCTGGGAGTGTCAAAAAATGGGCACAAATTAAACTTTTGCCCTCCCTGAAATTTCTTCTGGAGAAGCCTTTGCTGTTGACGATGTTCCAAATGCACATCTGTGCAGAGTTTTGAGTATTTTTGACCACTGACTAGTGTAGAAATGCAGAAAATTCTTGATCTTGTGAAGTCTGTGGAGCCTCTAAAAATTGTAGTAGCCAAGAAGAAAAATTTGGTAGCCCCCCTATTCTACCCTTTTCGCCACTCGTATTTTTGCTTTTTATTATTTTTAATTGTATTTTATTAATTATCGTAGGCAACAAATGTGACTTAGACTCATTAAGAGAGGTGGAATTTGCTGAGGCAGAAGCCATGAGTGAATACATACCTGAAATTTTGTATGTCTTGGAAGCATCAGCTAAGGAAAATACAAACATAGAAGATGCCTTCATGTGCCTTGCAACAGAGTTAAAAGTAAGTCTTTTTCCATCATTTGTTGAAAATTTTTTGTCCTAGTACAACAGTTGTCGAGGTTGGGTAAAAGTCTGTGCGTTCAATTTAAGTTTAAATTTTTAATTGTTGCAAAAATTTTGAAGTTTCAATCAATCTCCGCCTGCTCAAACCTTGGAAAAAATTTCAATCACTCCTAAAATTTTAAATTTTTTATTGAATTGTAAATTTTAAAAGCAAACTTTTAAGAAAGTTGACATAAATTTGATCAATTGTGGAGTACCAAAATCTTCAAAATTATAACTACACAGTCTAGCCATAAGTTCTGTTAATCGCTATTTTGCCGATAGCAGCCAAACGACTGAGAATAAGTATACAACGCTATATATATTCTGAAACTAGATAAAAAATGCTACAAAACCATGCTACTTTCATGTGCCGTAAGCCCCTGCACTTCCCGCAATAAGCACTGATGTATGTCAAGGTCGGGTTGCTGTTGGGCGCGACAAAATTACTAGCTACGCCTGGGGTTAGCAGAGATTTTGTCCAATGCAAAAATGTCCAATTTTTTTTAAGTCCAACTTTCTACTTTGTCCAATGTTAGAATGCGTCCAAAAATGATTTGTCCAAATTTAAAAACGTCCAGAGTTTACTTTCGTCCAACAGGAAAATTGGCCAAAAACATTACGTCCAAAAATGAAAATATCCGCGCTCTACGCATGTGGGCGACACGATCTGCGCATTCAAAGAGTTTGTTGCTTATTGTAAGAGTGATGGTGATAAAGATAAAGGCAGTGCCATAGCATTGCATTGCTTTACCATGCTGCGACAAAATAATTTCAGTGAAGGGCATTTTTTGATGCTTAACTCTTCAATTCTTAGAAAGAAAAATCAATTTTTATTTGATATACATAGGATTTTGTGAAAGGGTATACTTTGGACGCATGTAGTACGTGGACGAAATCGAAAAAAAGTAAATAAATGGAAAACAATACTTAGAGTTAAATAAAAAAAAAAAAAAATCAACCAAAAAAAAGGATGAAAATTTGAGGCTTAATTTTGACATTAGGAGGTTATTCAAACATTACATTGCTGCATAGGGGAAAAAATTCAGTCTTAGCCGTGGGAACTCGTCATAATTAACCTCTAATGAAAATATATATCTTTATTTCTTCATCACTGAGCAGGTATGTTCTCTCTACAAAAATAACATTCAATCTGACGATAGGATAGTTACATGGTCTCTTTTGATAGAAAAATTGAGATTGTTCATTTCTTCCAATAAGTAATAGTGTGTTCTGTTGATTTGTTGATTTCCACAAATGTTTCAAAATATTGGACGAAATTGAAAAATCGTCCATTCCTTCGATTCAAAATGGATGAAATAAAATGTGGGTAAGTTGTATGTTGGACAAATTAGCGCTTTGGACGAAATAATAATGGACAATTTAAATTGGACTGATTTACATTGGATGATCTTTTTTGGACAAAACATGTATTGGACGAATTAGGATTGGACAGGATCTCTTGGAACAATGCCTGGTTGAAAATGAAGTTTTGGGCATCAAATTTTCGGGGAAAAAATAAAAAAAACTTACGGTTTTGTAGAATTTTTTGTCTAGTTTCAGAATATATGTAGTGTTATGTATTTATTTTTAGTCGTTTGGCTGCTATCGGCAAAATAGCGCATAACAGAACTTATGGCAGTCGAGTGTTATCAGTGCGCGCCCAACGGTAGTCCGACGTTGAAAGATATCGCTGCCTATTGCGTGAAGCACAGGTGCTTACATCACATAAAAGTAGCACGGTTTTGTAGAATTTTTTGTCTAGTTTCAAAATATATGCGGTGTTGGACGGGCGTGTTCACTAGTCGTCCGCGAGACTATGAGCATTAGGCACCTCCTCGTGGTCCCGTGCGGACGCCAAGGAGGTTGATCATCATGGATCGTCTGCTGTGAGAGAAAGCAGTTGTGGTACTGCTTTGGTCTCATAGTGGACAGAGTGGTGACATCTGATATGGTGACCAAGGTTCTACGCGTCGGTTGTGAAGTGAAGTGAAGTGAGATGAAGTGAAGTGAAGTGAAGTGAAGTGAAGTGAAGTGAAGTGAAGTGAAGTGAAGTGAAGTGAAGTGAAAAGAAATGAAGTGAAGTAAATGAAATAGAGTGAAGCAAAGTGAAGTAAAGTGAAGTAAAGTGAAGCAAAGTGAAGTGAAGTGAAGTGAAGCAAAGCGAAGTGTTGAAATGGAGTCAAGTCAAGCGAAGAAAAATAAGGTGCAGCAATGTGAATGGAATAGCATGATGGAACTGTCTAAATATTGCTTCATAGAAATGATGGCACATTATGTATTCTCGTATACCTCAAAACTATTAAAATTATGATTGTTTTTACATTTATGAAGGAGAATATTATGTGGTCCAAGAGGCAGTTACATCTTCCGAGTCATCTCAAGAAGCTGCATTGAAATTAAGCTTCAAGAACGGGAGTGCACAGGCAAATGCACAGCAGTCCAAGTTGATGAGGTGGTGGACCATGTCGGACCAAGACAGTGTGCTGCAAATGACCCCAAATGCAAACAGAACTACAGGGACAGTAAATGATCCAAGAGTCATAGATGGAGGAAGCCCCAAGCAGATTTCTAATTATGATGGAGCTCATGGAGGAATTTAAGCCGAGTCCAACCATAGACAGGTTGTCAGTCAGAAGTCTCAGTTGGTTGGACAGGCATTTGATGGAGGGAGTCAAACTAAGTAAGTCATTCGTAAAAGCAAGAATACATGGGCATTGGATGGAGCTAGGAGATTCAACCGAGTGCAGTGATATCTGGGCAGCAGCGGAAGGAATTGCTTATGGAGAGTCAAGATAAACTAGTAGCCAGAGATCGAGCAGTCTGCTTTACGTCAAAATGAACGTCAAAGAACGATGTTGGCTGTCCCTTCCACTGAATGCAAACCTTCCCTCTAAGATACTTCTAGGGGCTTTTCTGTAAGTCAGATATTTGGATATTGGAGATTTCTGCAGAGCTGCTCAGCAAGGACAGAGCAGTATGATCAATGCTATCAATGCAGCGGCAGCGTGTTCTGGAAGCATTCTGTTGCTCAGCTAAGAGATGATGGACAGTGGAAAGATGATCATGTATGGAGCGTGGTTGTAGGAAACTGGTCTGAGATGCGGGAAATGCGCCACTTGCTGATGGAACTAGATCTGAAAATAAAATTTGCAAACATAACCGGGGCCACAACCATTGAAGAACTTGGATCATGAGGAGGGTGATCCTGGGAAGCAGAGACACTGTAAAAGTTGGTGTGAAAGGGAGCAAAACAGGCAACTACCACCCGAGAAATTTTGCAACTGTTAAATCGCCAGGGTCGCATAGCACAATCCCTAAAGGGAACTGCATGGTAACGCAAAATTTGAATGTCACTGGGACTTGCGGACGCGAAACAAACCAACTAGCAAAGATCGAATGTGTGAATCAGGGGGTAAATGCTGTAAAACATTGTGAGGTCGCAGAAAGACGTTTCAGGGATAAACCGGTTACAGAAGATAGAAAATACGTGATTTCAAGTGATAAGTACCGTGATCCGAGGCGTGAGGAAGACGTAGATGGGCGGAAGGCCAAGAAGCAATGGCCGGCGACCATGATTTGGGTTGTGCTGAGAAGACAGGTGGAAGAAGGGAAGGGAGCGTTGCTGATGTAAATGATGAGAGGTAGAGGTATATTCTATCATGGACAATGATAAGAAATGAGTTGAGTCACCCATAATACTTAGCACTGCAGTGGACCTCCCAATACCTTGTGCACTGTAGGAAGACCTCTTCCTTATTCAGGGTGTTCCGCACTGTGGCGGTATCCCGGTGTGTCTTTCCGCATCCTTTTCCCTTCTTACATGTTCAGGCCTGTCGTTCGCTCTGAAATATGGGCATAAGAGCTACCTCCGAAAGCTAGGGCGACAGAACCTTATCTATCTATCTATCTAGTTTCAAAATATATGCAGTGTTGTATACTTATTTTCAGTCGTTTGGCTGCTATCGGCAAAATAGTGATTAACAGAACTTATGGCTAGACTGTGTAGTTGAAGTGCCAACATTTTTGAGATTTACACAATTTTGATTGATTGAAGTACCCAAATTATTAAAGTTTTGTTTGATTGCAGTACCATAATCTTCAAAATTTCAATCAATGTTAGTGCCAACATTTTCGAAATCTCGATCGATCATTTTGTAATTTCTGTAGGGTGATAATGATGATGTCAATCAATTTTATAAGTAACTGAATGAATTTTGAGACAACAAGGAGACTAAAAATACTCTGAATTTTTTTACAGAGAAGACATGACCACAGTGCATATTGCGAAGAATCGGACAGTAGCAACACCGTACGATTGGGCGAAGGGAAATCAGTCAAAGAATGCAGCGCTTGTAGTCTAATTTAATCAATTCTTTTTTCACTCTCTGTCTTGTCATTTGAACTCTGGACCCCGCTCTCTGATCTCAGTGATTTCTTTCATAATTCTCATCTTCGTCGCAGCAATCACAGATTGTGACCAAGCACCCATTTCGAAGTAAGCCCATCCGTTTATTTTTTATTTTTTACTAAAAAAAAGGTCTTGTCTCAATCACGCTTCATTCTTGATCAAAGGATACAGTATCATCTTTGTGTCAGTCAATGTAATTTGTTTTGTGGGTTGAAGTGTCCTTTGACAGTTCAGGTAGTCTGCCCTGCAGGTTGCATTATAGCTGCTTTGCAGATATTTGTCATGCTGGGTGCGTGTTAATTCCTCTGCTTTTTTTCCCCCTCTCATATCATTGTCCCTTTACGAGCACCAATCATCAATTTCATCTGGTCAAATGTTAAAATGTTTCATGGAGGCTCCTCGCAGTACTCTCCTTCATATAAGTTTAGTTAAAACTTAAATCTTATCCTTTTATTTCTGTACACGTGAGGCATCATCTCTTTTCAGGAGTCTCGGATAGCCCCACCTTGCCTGTGTAAAATATACCGATCTTTAGGTACCTTTTTGTTGAAAGGATCTACCCGACATTTTTTACGAAGCTTAGGCTCAGTTTGTTCTTGAGATGCCTGGGCACATTTTGACCCACAGTTAATTCAAAATTCAAAAAAAGCACTGTTGCAAAGTTTTCAAAGTATGTATGTATGATAAAAGGGAAGAGTTTTGAGCTGTATAGCCCTCTAAGAACAATCCTAAACTAACATTTTTGAGAAATCTAAAGACAAAATGTGCAAGAGCGTACAAGAAACAAAACAAGACCAAGTTTGTTACCTATTTAAAATCAATTCTGTAGACTGGAGAAAAAGTTAGTTTGTTGGGAAAAATGCTAATGCTGGGAAACTGCAATGAAAGAAAACGCAAAACAATTTTTATGCAGCCCCTTTCATATCAATAACTTCCAATTTTGCCTTCTGCAAACAAGTATGAAATCGAACCTATTCACCCGATCATCAAAAACTGAGTGAGAATTTTTCCGAAATTGTGGGGCGAGTAAATCCTTCTAAAATTGAAAATCCACTGTAAGCCAAAATTTTTATCCGACTCCCCTCAACCGCATTTCCTCATGCTTAATACGCAATTCAGATGGCACTTAACTATTGCTTTTATTATTTGGTGCTGAAGTAAGTAAAGTGCAATGTGTAATTTAAGTTTCCTGCAAGAAATCTCATCGTTTAAGTGATCATTATATTGGAGTGTTGCTGGATCTACAGTTTCGGGCTTTAAATTTTCCATTTATATCAATGCAGTTGCAGATATTACAGAAATGCAGTTATTAATTTTGACCTGGTAGTCTGGCAACTCTGTAACATTGTTCCATCAGAGGAAGAACAACCGATGTCGGTTCAGAATATTCGGCCGTATGGCAGAAGTGAGGTTGCTCCAGTCCTTTCATGAATACCTTTTTTGTGGGTGATTTATGTATTGTATCACCTGGAAACCCAAGAAACAGTAATGAGCTTTCATTATCTGAATTCCACACCTTACCGGAAGAGTATCACACACCGCATTTAAGGGGCATTTTTAGTTTTAAATATTAGATCTCTCCCAAAGATACCATGCGAAACGTGACTGTCAAATAATTACATCACTGATATACCATTTCAGAATGAAGCACTTCCTTTGATCTTAACTTGACAAAACGTATTGAGGAAACACAAATTAACCCTTTCTGGTCGGAATTTTTTCACCATTTTTTTTGTATTTTGTTCATGGAGTGGAGCTCTACTGATGCAAGATTTAGTTTCTCGAAACTTAGCCAGAGAGTCCCACATGATAGGAAAGTTGGATCAGGCCAGACAAAACAACTCCGGAGCAAGAATTAAAGTGGGACCCGCCACCGCATTGGAACGGGAAAATTGTTTTGTCGGGTCTGGTGACACCTAACATATACGTCCAGAAAGGGTTAAATGTCAAAATTGGCGCTTGTGATGCTGTTCGTTGGGCCTCTGATGCTTGCAATAATCGCTTGTTTTTTTAACTGTAGTAGTTGAGAAATCAAATAATTAAATCTGTTTACTAAATTGGTAAAATGGAATAGTCTGTTTCTGCCATACAAATGGTTTTTTACCAACGGATACATATTTTTTACACCAATATCTTTCGCTGATTTGGATTTACATAAAATGACGTTTGTGATACTCTTCCAGGAAGTCGTCACATTAGACGGAGAACAATCAGACTACATTTACGTACCTTGAGGGATACAAATCCTCAATTATTGGCTTCTTGCTGCTGATCACTTTTTTATTCTTGCAAATTCATTTTTCACTCAACGTGTTTCATCTAGAAACAGTTGTGAACTCAAGATTTTAGGGGTTAGGAGAATGGTATTTTGAAGTTTAAGTTTAGTTATAATGTTATCCTCGTTCCTTATTTTAACAATTGAAGTGGTTTTCTTTTATATCCAGGTTTAACCCAGCCCTATTTTATTTTATATTATATTTTTCCCGTCCTATAACCGCTTTTAGTTTATAATTTCCTGTAACAATTGCTCACCGGCTTAAAAAGCAGTAGTTTTTACTTTGGTAATCAATACATGGTATAGTCATTCTATGATGGGAGCCCAAAGCAGTTATAGAAGCTATTGAAGAATTTTTCTGTGTTTATTTTGATTTTTTTCTTTCAGTATTTTAGTATTTTGAAAGTTTCATTTCCTCAGTTCAAATAGCTGTATTACCGGAATGTAACCAATTTACAGTACATCTGTTCTCCAAAATTTGCTCAGCTACCATGTCCATATGTTCATGCATAGCTTGCGTTATTAATCAAAGATTGCTGAGAACTTGTTTCTTTAAGAGAGATTTCAGCTCACCCTTCAAAACGTGAACGGAGATCACGGGTCTTCTGTTGCAAGCTTTTGGTGCAAGTGGATCAAGGGTCGATTATCGTGTCATCCAAAATCCACTTTTTAACTTGATAATAAAGCTTTTTAAAGTGCAACCACAATGGGTTCAAAGAAAAAAAAAAATTCCTTGGGATACTTCCTTTCCTCAGGTTATCACGCTTGGTGTGGTATCCCTCTTGTCTTATTACTTTACTGTGCGGTACTATGTCCTTCAAAAGAAAGTCCTCTCATCTAAACAGTCTTTGATGATTATACTGTCCAACATTTTTCAAAGAGTTTTACTTTTTTCAAGGCATACTTTCAAGTGGCAATGCTGTTAGACTCTAAGAGAGGAATCTCTCATGGTATCTGGGAAACAATGCCATTATGGTCGCAAGTCTAAAAGCTTTTATTAATTTAACGAGTGGATTTAGGCAGTTTTTTGTGACAGCATTTTTTTGACTGGTTTTTACACCATCCTTAACTCATTCAATGGTCATTTTAGACCACTACTGACTCATCTGTAAAAAAGCTTGCAATAGCTTAGTATGTACTTGCATTCTAAGTTCTTATTCTAACCAATGTGACTGTTGATGGTATAGCGGAAATTTTGATGTATGATTCTTAAAGTATTTACTTGCCACCTCTCACAACCACGATATCTCATAATTTATGTATACTTTTATGTTTTAAGTCCTTTCACTGTAAAAAAGAGAAAAATTATTAAAATATATCCAAGTTCCTATGAATGGACTTTGAATCTTTTAGACCTGGAAGCAGTTATCGAGAACTAACTCACATCACCAGCAGCATTCGCAATTCAACCATATTTTAAATGTAGTGTTCAGGTCGTCAACAAAGTTCAAAGTACATGAAAGTGAATTGAGATGTATTTAATCTTTATTATATTTGTTTGAACTATTACTTATGTAGTGTTTTAACTTTAATTTTATCCTTTGTTACAATCATTTTGTGTATTTGTGGGTGACCGTTTGGATTTTTTGAAAAAGTTTTCTCTCATTTTTTCCCTCCTATTAATATTTCACCTTTACCTGTTTGTAATCTTTGATTTATTCAGTGAATTGAAAGTTTTCTTCGGTACGTTCATTTCTCCAAGGGTCCTTTTTCATATAAATCCATGGTTGTTGAAGGGTAAATCGCCTTTTACGAATAAATCGAGGTGATTTGAATGTTAGTTTTTATATCTAATGCTGGTAATCCCTACACTATGAGTAAAAGACCAGTCCCTGTAAAATTAGATTCCTGTGGAATCGTCTTTTTTTTTCTTGATAATTTTCAAAAACATTTACCTATCTGTTAAACAATTAAAATAGGTATCAGGTGCTATTATTGACTCTAAATATACACGTATATTATTTTGCCAAAAATTCGTTTTTGTCGTCAGCATTTGTATTTTGTCCTGTTGGCAATGAAAGTCAGCGTGGTTTGAATCGGTTTGAAATGGTCGTAAAAAGGTAGATTTTAGGTTGGGAGCACTGAATATATTATGCCAATTCCTCCTCTTTCAACAACTGTTGCCAACAATCGCCAACGTGCTCCCAAGCTTGTTGACAATGTGACTCTAACTTCTTCGAGCAGTTCATGCTTTATCTTGTACCTTTTGTGGCATTTTTTGGCTTGTTCATTAGTGTAACAGGTGGAATTTAATTTAGGCATGCGTGTGTCAGTTGCGCTGTAGTTTTGTTTTGATTCTGGTCACATTAGTTTACAAGTTAAGACATCTCTGACATCTTATTTTGTATACTTATTTTTCGTGGTCATTTTTAAAACCAACTGGTGAGTTGCTGCTGAAAAAATGGCGGAGTTAACAGTTTTACAATTGTTGTTATCGACGGAAACAAATTATTGGCGATAGTTAGCAAAATAAAATACATCTATATTTTGAGTCCATCAACCAAACTCTGGTCAGCTCAAAACATTGAATACTCATTTCCTTAGCTAATGTTTAAAACGTCCCACTCCTGCTCAAGCTTCTTATATCTATGAAATATCATAATTATATTGATTGAAGTTTTCAAGTTGTAGTATGCCAAGCTAATTTATCATTCAGTCGCTATATGTAATGAAATCTAGGAAAAGGACCTTCATCTGACTCAGTGTAAAGTTTTTGTTAACTTCCTATGAGCATAGTTGGGGGCAGGGCTTTGGAACCTGGATGCAGAATCGTTCCAGACCCTTTTTTTCACCTGGACCTGGGTCCCAACTTGAACTAAGATTCTAATTCTTTTTGGACCCAGATCCAGACCCCTCTGGGATCTTAAAGTGGTACCCTTCCGGACTGTTTCTTTGCGGGTATAGGACAAGTGCCAAAAGAGGAGGTTTCTGAGGGAATTATCAGTTGAATCAGGTTTTAGGTATTGCTTTCAACGTACTTACTTTGAATTGAATTCTTTGTCTACATCTTACAATAGGGCAGTTGCAAGGGTCTGAAATATTACGTTTTTTATAAAGAAAATGAAAATACTTGATGAGCTGAGTACAAAGATGCCTTTGGTTTCTAATTACGTCCCTTTGTTCCGAAGATGCAATTTTGGCCCAAAATACATTGTTTTAAATGGGAATTCCGCGTAGTGACGTCACTACACCCACAATTTATTCAAACTTTACACGTGTGTATCTCCAAAACCTGGACACTTAGGAAAAAACCAAAGGCACCATTGTTCTCAGCTCATAAAATACTATTATTTTCTGTATAAAAAACGCAACATTTCAGACCCTTGCAACTGCCCCATTAGTCCATTTCATTTATGAGAAGTGATGTGTTTTCGCACCTTCTTTCTAATTTTCTAAGAGCAAACTTTTAAGCGATTTTAGATGACTCTTAATAACTGTTTCTGATTATTTTCGCACCTTCTGTCTTACTGGAAAAGGATTTTGAGGTTTTTTTTTTTTTTTTTGTAATGTTTAACTTGTTTGAACTGATTTGAATGATGTTATAAAAAAAAAGAAATGAACTATTTGTTGAAACAATTCTGGGCATAAACAGGTTTAAAATGAGTCAATTTTGAAAAAAAGTGAGGAACTGTTAATCATTCACTAAAATCTATTTGATCAAGTTGAAGGTTACCTCCAAAAACTCATGTCAGTGTAACCTTTCAAAAATATTCATGGACAATTTTCAGCGTAGTCTTTCTTTTCTAACTTTGACCTCGTAACAAATGTTTGGCTCTCGTACTGAAGTTGAAGTCTGTGAAGGATCCTTTTCCCAGATTACATTGCAAAACTAAAATAAACTCAGTTACCCGGTGTATCTTCATTATTCCTCTTTTATTTCTAAAGTCTAATTTTTTAATCGGAACACAATGGAACATTACTTCTTTTTACTGCGGTCAGCCAACGAGGTTCAAGTGTTCCATCGAAACGGAATGGAACATACTATAACTACTCTAATGAGTCAGTCCTCTGATCGCTATTACTTATAGTTCACTGAGATGTAACCTGGAATCCGTCAAGTCCGCTCGAATCTGGAATTCCTTGATCTGTTAACTTATTAACAGCACAAGTAGGGTTGTGCGTTGATTTCAGTATTTTTCTGTATTTAGCAATATTACCATGACTACGGCCTCTAAATGAGTGAGACTGATATAACTGCCACAGATAACAAGTGCCAGAAGCCAACCAAATTCTATAAAACTGGGTTGACACATAGCATTCCCATATCATAATACCTTGGGGTTCCCTTAAATACTGAAAAAACAAGCCAGTTTGGTATTTTATATACCTTTAAGGGAACCTGAAGGTATCATGATGCGGGAATGCTATGGATCAATACCTTGGACAGTTTTATAGAGCTTGGTTAGCTTCTGGCTTTTGTTATCTATGGCAATTTTATCAGTCTCACTTGTTTAGTGGCTGTAGTCACGATAATATTTCTAAATACCAAAAAATACCGAAATTATTAGTGCACAATCCTAGGCACAAGCTCCTCTCTAAAAAACAAATGCAAGGAGCCTCTGCACAAAAAATGACATCAAAAGGATATAAATAGAGCAATTTTGTACAAGTAAACAAAAGCGAAGTGCAAGAGTTTGAGTGAAACCGGGTTTTTGTTTCTTTTTTTAAAAATTGGAACGCCCAACAAACCATACTTGACCAAGAGTAACTAACTCGATCCATCTATTTCCATTGCGTTCCATGCATGAAAAAATTAGCCTTAAATTATTCCTCTACTTACTGTTCCTAATATTTTTTTTTTTTAATTCCCTAAAGTAATTGTATTTTTATTTTAATTTGAAATTGTTGAAAGTATTGTGGCATTTTGATGCATTTACTGTTTATGTATTATTTCTACAAATTAAAAAAAAATAAATAAAAAAGAAATACATGGAAACCAAAAAAAGAAAAGAAAAATCAAAATCTGAAGTGTTGTTGAGACTTATTGTTGAAATTGAATTTACTCGCTGAAAGAAGATTTAGTAAACTCAGAGCTGTGTTCAGAGATATTTTTCAAACCTTCCGTATTACTAGAGGATCATCAAAGTGTTTCCTTTCTGTCAGTTACTTTTCTAAATCTAACGAAAAAGATCGCAAATGATTCTGTGGGAAATGCAAAGTTGTTCAATTTGGTAATGAACTTTATGCTGAAGGAAACCTTCGATACCTAAAAAGACACAATGGAGCTCCTGCTTACTCTTGCTATGAGCAATTGAATTGTTGATTCTTGAGTAAAATCCAGCGGAAATTTTGATGAACGCATTGAAAATTGACGAAATTCACTCTTAGACTCACAAAAGGACTTTAAAGTTTAAGGTGTAGGTAATAGCAGAGCTACTCAGGTACCATGAGAGATTCCTATCTAATTTGAAGCTTCTCTTTGTGAGCTTCTATAGAGAGAGTTAAAAATTAGACAAGAATCTCCTAGAATACCTGCATAGCTCTGCCTTGTTTGCTCTTAAATGGCAGAGCTTTGTAGGTGTCATGGGGAACTCCTGTCTAATTTGTCACTTTTTCTATAGAAACTTTTAAAGGAAAGCTGCAAATTGGATAGGAATCTCCCATGGTACAGTAGGGGACAAAAAGAATGTCAGACGTCTCCTTGAAAGAGACCACCTGCAATACTTATCCCAATGAATTAAAGCATAGCAGGTGGCCTACCTGAAGGAGTCGTCTGACATTATTTTTGTCCCTGACTGTACCTGCGTAGCTCTGCCTTTAGGCCTTAAAAAGTCATTTTGTGAGTCTGTGAGTGAATTTTGGAATTTTTCTAATGTGTTCATCGTAATTTGGATTTTGCTCAGAATTTAACCATTCAATTGTTTGTAGCAAAAGTTAGCTAGATCCCTATTTGGTTTTCATCCAGATTGTTCAATTGAAAATGGAAGGTGTGAAGAGCTCTTGGAGTATAGCCCTAAGATACTTGCAAAACTTTATTATTGTCTTGGTTCTTTGAAAGAACTTCAGTGTACTTAAATTGTTCTAGTATGTAAGTAGTTGCTGTTCTTTTTTCTTATTAAATTGTTTAAAGATGATAGATCAATTAAAAACAAAATGATTTAATAGTGTGCAATTAATTTCGAGTCTAATGAATCTCTCGTAAATTCATTAATGTAAAAGCTCGCTGTGTCGGACGCTCAGTTACTCGGATTTTTCGCTGAGTCGGATTTTTTTCCCGGTCCCTTGAATTGCCCCATAAGACCAATGTAAAAAACGTCGGCATAAGTCGGATTTTTCAGAGTCGGAATTTCGCTTGTCTCGGATTTTTTTCCGGTCCCGAGATGACTTTTTTTTTTTTGAGTCGGACAAAATTGCAGATAAACGAATAAAAGAACCCAAGAACAGATTGCCGAGTTCAAATTTTTGTTTGCGTGTTCATGTCATAAATCAAACCAGCCGACCCACCTTTCATCTCTACCACACGCCGACTTCGCGGCGGGGCAGTGAGTGTCGTGAGTGATGCGTCGCGCGTCGTCGTGATAACACTGCAAGGACCCCGAAGAGAGTTTCCAATACGATCGGCATTTAATTAAAGACGACTCCATGCCACAGGGCCAAAAAAATGTTGAGTCCTCGCTAAGTCGCTAAGCAAGAGGTACGTGCTATGTAAAACGTACGGTCGGCAAACGTTCGCTCAACATTGAGGTTATGTAGCACTCATCGCACACCCTTCGCAAGTCTCGGACGTAAAAGACTTCGAGGATTAGAAGTCTTTTGGTCCCGGAAAGGACCGACTTTTTTGGGCCCAGCAGTGTTTCCATGGTGGCATCATTATGCTAGCCGGAAACGGAAGACGAAATACGACAGGGTGACAAGATGAGGAAACTGATCGGAAACAAAGGAAGAATGGCATGCAACACCAAAGTCTTGGCGCGACACGGCACACTTGGACACTTAGGAGAAGAAAAAGGGGGGGGGGGGAATCGGTGAAAAGTAAACAAAAAAAATGCAGAGTTCAGCAGACCAGATGATTCATCAACGACACGAGAAAATCTCTTGCGTCGGTGTGATAGTGTGATACCTCCCCCCTCTCCTTCATACTAGATGCTGCGTCCGAAAAGACCAATTCCTTCAGACACCTCCAGCGCGAGCGCCAACCACACTCAGCCGCGAGCCGCTGTCGTGCTCGTGGCGCCGGTTCAGCGGCAGGCGGCCCGCGGCAGTCATCGTGCCGCAACGAAGAATCTCTATTGCTTCGCGGTAAAATTGATAAGACACCCCTCGGGAGTTTGTTTAGTTAAGCGGCAAAACCTCTTTTCCCACATCCGAGTTGCTGACACAAGTGTTGGGTACGAAATCGCCAAGAAAATACTGGTTTTTTTCGGGAAACTTCGCGCTGAGTCGGATTTTTTGGGGAAAAATCCGACTCAGACGTAATTTTCATGAGTCGGACTTTCGTTAAGTCGGATAAATGCCGTGGTCCGAAGACGATCCGACACATCGAGCTTTTACTGTATGCAGTTAGATGATAGGTTCCTTTGAAAATTTAATTCTTGGCCAAATAGATACAATAATGCTTTTCAGACAGGGTTCACATGATATAATTGGTCACATCCATTTATTCATTTATTAAGTAAACTTTTTTATTTATTTATTTATTAATTTATTTATCTTCTTGCCTATGTATTTATCTATCTATCTATTTATACATACGAGTATATTCATTCCTTTATGTATTTATGAAATTTCAGAACATGAAACAAACAATTTTTCCAACTAGCCAAATTCATTTTACAAAAATGTCTAAACTTGTAAGTTTACCAGTTATAGAAATGTCAATGGCTTTTCCTCTTTCAAAAGTTTAACTGAGCTACAATTTTTTGCCACCAAAAATTCTGCATGGAATCAGAGTTGCCCTTTTGTGCATTTTTCATGCGATATTTAACTTACCAATGATTTTACTAGTGGACCAAAATATTACACAGTTCAGTTCAGTGTATCATGATACTACACCAAAATATTTGCACCCGTAATTTTTTCTCAATTGGTGGAATCATCATTAAATCATTAATATACCTGCTCATTTTTTCAAGTCTGTGACAGAGACTCCACCGGTTCAGAAAAGATTATGGACCCTAGTATTTTTGTGTATTGAACTGTGTAATCTTTTAGTCAATAGGTGAAATCATTGATGAATTGAAAAAATGCCATTATATGCGCAAAAAATGGCAACTCTAGTTTGAATCTATCTTACGGAGAATCTAAGTATCTTTAAAAAGGCCAAATTTTGGCTTGTCATAGAACATCCTCTTTTACCTCTGACTCTAACATTAAATTTATCCACCCCAAATTAAAATTGTGAGAAAATGTTCAACATTTTTCTTTACTTTGAAGCTAACCATTAAATTAGCCCAGCATCCAAATGATGAGATCGCTGGGTTTCACGTACTACATCCAAACAAAATATTTAAATTTATCCTAAATTTAACTGGCAAAAAGATTTCTGTATTATTCACTAATTGGCAGAACATTATCTGAATTCACCCTGCTTTAAAATGGTGAGAAAATCAATGTGTTTCTAGAATAGAATATTTCTATTATTTCTAATTTTGAGGTTGAAGTAGCAAGCCATTCGCTTCCTTCTGTCTCTCCAGACAAAAGAGGAGCAATCATGTGGATCCTGCTATATTCTGAAATGACTTAACTACTTTTAGCAAATTTTGCCACTCAAGGCTGGCGTTATTTGTTGTTCAGTTCTTTTACCTCTAATTTAAAAATAAGATTTTTTATCCAATAATGACCTACCTACTGATTAATATTGTGAATGAACTAATTTTCTAATCTCCCTGCACTTCCATCCTCATAATATGCTTGCCGTGCATTCAAATGCTTTGAAAACTTATTTCATCTTATTTTGATTTTGGAAGAGCAATTAGTACATTTCCAATGTTAGAAGAAGCAAAACTGATTACTTTAAGCTTTACAACTATTTACGATCATTGGCATTTTGGTTGTGACATTTTATGTAAATAAAAAATTCAATTGTTTCTATTCAGTTTTATCAAACTTATGTGAAAACGGCACTTGTGAAATAGTGATCAAAGACCATCAACTATTTTAAAGCCCTGCTGGAAAAGACTGTCAAAGGTCAGAGCTGCTTCTCCAATAGCTAGTAAAGTTGACTCGGCGTTGAAACGCTCAGGAAGCATTGAATATTCGGAATGGAACCTTGCATTTTGTTCTGGAATGCTCGGAAAGCTCAAATCACGTGTTATTGTTTTAACTGAGAGGAAGTTTCCGGCCACGTGTTGAATAAAATTAACCAAGTTTTCTGTTTTCATTAGCGCTGAAATATGAAGGTTACGTAGACTCCAATTATTTGATAACATTTTAGATTTCTTCATGTGCGTTAATGAACAATGTATACTGCTGTAATGATGATCTCATTACACTTAACTTCATTCTGCCGTGGTTTCAGAGTTTCGAGCGTTCCATAAGTTTCGCGCTAACAAATATCGCATTTTGAAAACTATAAGAGTTGCAAGGAAAGCCTTGTCAGATGGACTACGGAAATCTTACTTATGTTAAAATCATCCCCTGAAAAATTTCAATTTCTCATCCCTCATCAATTTTATTCAGTGTTTTGTCAAAACCCCTGGGGGGCATCACCCCCCCCCCCCCCCCCCCCCCCCCCCCAATGACGTGTCTATGTAGGTAATTTGAGATAAAAATAAAAAAGTGCACGAATCTCGTATTATTTCCTCTGAAAATTTTCTTCTGCCAAAAAAAAAAAAAAAAATAAGTAAACTAAAATTTAGATACTAAAAAAAGATGGTAAACCACTTCATTATGGATTGGGAAGAAACCAGTCGTATGCTATGCAAGGAGTATTGTTTTTCATTCACTTTAAGTACCTTTGATAAGAGCCAGGGGGGTGATTCAATTCTGTCAGGGCCGTGCGAAGATGACCTATACTCCAGATCTGGCACTTGCTAAAAATCTTGTCGAGCGCCTTCATTGCCAGAAGACGTACACTGGCCCAACGCCGACCTTGCACTGGCCCACGGTTTGTTTACGTTTCGGCGAGGGAGAGACACGCGGGCGCACAGTGTTCGGAGCGACCCGGATCTTTGGCGGAAACCTCTAGCATGCTTGCATTTCATTGAAACTTGGTACTAAGAGGTTTTTTAGGTCGTAGATTTCATTTTTTATATCAGATTTAACTTTAGATGTCATTTATTATTTTTTTATTTTTATTTTCGAGAAAATGACTAAGTCCCACACAAGCCACAGAGGCACTTTTAAACACAAATATAAGAAAGGGGGGCAAGTTGGGGCAGGATATTATTGTTGAATCGTTCAGAAAAATGTTTTTTTGAACTTCCCTTACCATATTTCCCCGGGGCAATGCTGGGAAAAAAAGATATTGACACGCGAACATGGCTCATCTCACGATCGTGAAAATGACTAAGTCCCACACAAGCCACAGAGGCACTTTTAAACACAAAAATACGAAAGGGGGGCAAGTTGGGGCAGGATATTATTGCTGGATCGTTCAGAAAAAATGTTTTTTTGAACTTTCCTGACCATATTTTCCCGGGGCAATGCTGGGAAGAAAAGATATTGACACGCAAACATGGCTCATCTGACGATCGTGAAAATGAGTAAGTCCCACACAAGCCACAGAGGCACTTTTAAACACAAAAATACGAAAGGGGGGCAAGTTCGGGCAGGATATTATTGCTGGATCGTTCAGAAAAAATGTTTTTCTGAATGTTCTTTGCCTTAGATTTGCCGGGCAATCCCGGGCATTTTTTTAAACGTCCTCCAAAAAGGGCACAAATGCAGATGAAAAGTCGATTTTTGAGGGGTCCAGCCCCCCCTCATAATAAACATGAAATAAATGTTTAAACGGCTTAAAAGTAAGTTCATATGTCCTAATTGAAGTACAGAGGTCTAAATTGGAATGTGAGTAAAGAGTATTGTTTTTTTTTACAATTATGTGTAAACCCACCGAAGTTGACTCAAAATTCGCGTCAAAACCGGTACTTTCACATGTCTGTGGGGGCAAGTATGGGGCTTCCAAATTCATCAAATATGGCTAACATGCATGTTCTATACCCTTTGGAAGGTAGGTAAGGCCTTTAAACCAACTTCAGAGCCGATTTCAAATTTGAGGTTTCTGCCAGAGATCCGGGTCGCTCCGAACACTGTGGGGCGGGGTGACTGGCTCACGACTCACGAGCATCACGACTGACTCCACCCCGCCCGCGCCGCGCGTCTCTCCTGCCTCCCTCCCGGGCCAGTGTATGACTTTAAGCCTGCTTTTAGCAATGAAGGCGCTCAACAAAATTTAATATTGGCGAGATAGCTAGTGACATATCTGGAGAAAGCATAAGTAATTTTTGGGGCCGTGCCAACGTTTCTGGAGGGCGCGGGTCCGGGCGGGGGCACGGTTACAATTCTGCCACCCCACGTAAATTGCCGCCAATCTTTATCTATGAATTGGATGATTTCTTTTTTTTTTTTTTTTTTAGTTCGCCCAACCTGGTTTTACCGCCTTCCAGGTTTTTTTTTTATTTGGCACCCACATGCAACCCCCCCCCCCCCCCCCCCCCTCCTTCGAGCACAGCTTAGAGTTCTGTTGTCAATTTTTTTTTGGCAATCCACTTTAGTGCACGTCCCCCCCACCCCCAACCATTACACAGCTGATGAGTTATCAGATTAATCAGATATCACTCACTCACACTTATAGCCTGTATCATCATGGCAGCCGTTTGATCTTATGGTGCGTGAACAGTCTCACGCCCAATACTAAAAAGTGTGTGAAACTGCACAGTATAAGTCAAGAATTTGGTTTGATTTCCCTTTTTTGTAAGATATTAGAGCTCGTTTCAGAAGTGTAGGCGGACCAAAACCATAATCTTTGGCGAATTTTCAACTTTTATTCCTTCAAATCAATACCGAATTTGCCCCTGACTTTATTCTTTTGTGTTTAAAGTTTTCCTCATTGAAAAGTGAACACTCAACTTCATTTTTATTCATTTTCATCGAGTAATATCAGAAATAATGTTGACAAATTCCAAAGATTATCGGTCTAGGTCCGCCTACACTTCTGAAACTACCTCTATCTCAGTTACCAGGCATTAAAAAGCTTCTTGAACTCAAATGAATGCTGCTGTTCTGCAGTTCTTTAATGGCACTCTACAGTCCATCAGTTATTCAACCGGTTGAAACCAAAGATTAGATACATATTAGAAATATTCTCATCGGTGATTTTACCGTTTGAAGCAAAGAATACCTTCATAGATATCAGCTGAACGAAGTATAACAATGTTAGCGTACTAGAATTCTTCGGTTTACTGCATCCGTGCAGAAAAGATTACACTATCCTGTGATGTAGTATATCTATGTATATTGAAGAGTACTGTTTTTCATAATCTTTTCTGCACTGAGATAATAAAGGGATGAATACTAAAACGCTACCAATGGCTTAGGTATAGAAATATTCAAATCAATAATCTTTGCTTTAACCAGTTGGATCACCGATTGATTGTAAAATGCCATCAAAGATCCGTAAATGAGCAGCTCTGACTCAAATCAAGGCGGTGGCTCTATATAGTGTCAAAAACCTGCACTAATTAAGCTATGTTTTTCACTAATATGAAAATGATAGGGATACTAAACAGATTTCTATTTTCAAGTTTTTTTGCTATTCATGTAAATTTACCAGGTATTTTCCTTTTTTTTTTTCTTTGTTCATTATCACAGGCTCTTTTTTACTTTCTGACTCCCCTTCATATATATGATAGAAACACACCTTTCCTTGTTATAAAATTGTCATTTATTTTCATTATTTACCATCATTTTCCGGAACCACCTGTACCTTGTAAAAGTGTAAAAGTCTCATTAATTTAAATAGATCCAATATTATTCTTGTTTATTTGTGAGTTTCTTTTTTTTTCTCTCTCCCCCCCCCCTCCCAATCTATTTTAATTTCTCCACAATTCTCTCCGCGAAAACTCATCAGCAGTGAAAATATTAATAAAGTGACGTGCTTCGGCGCTCGCCCTGTAAAATTCCAGTTGTGAAAATATCAACGAAGAGCTATTCTATGAACCGATCAGAAAACAGATTCAGTGTGTGTTTAAACATCACCTAAATGATAAAAAATCTTGATATAAATCAAAGAACCACGAATTTTGAGAAATCTGAGTTTTAGTGAAATCTTTGTACACCGAAAAAAAACAAAAAAAAACGTAAAATTGAAAGAATCCAGAGAAAAGTTGAGAAAACTCTCTATACACGTACCTGTACATTGGCTGAAAGAACTTTCTCTTACGATTTCTTTCGCGTAAAGTTCGTTTAGGTATCTTATTTTCTGTTCGAGATATCGATATTTTAAGTATTGTCCAAATTGGCACTTTGACAGCCCACTGTGCGCCGCCTAATTATTTGTTTAGCTTGCCGTAGCGACTCGCCGGGTGAGGCAAGTGAGGCACTGTCTCACTTGACTCAGGAAAGGGAATGGAAGGAAACGTAAACCATTCCAAAAATCACATGGAAAGTAGTTAACTATTCGTACGCACCTGTTCCGTTTTAGTCTATCTACTAAAATGAAGGCGCACCACAAAAGTAAGAATAAATCGGTCATGTTGCGCGGGAAGTTTCGGTAAAAAAGGTAACTATTCGCACGCACCTGTACCGTTTTAGTCTACCTTCGTAAATGAAGGCGCACCCATAAAAGTAAGACACGATTTTCCGATCGAATGGGGCTGCTGCACACTGTCCCTTGATGGAAATATTGTAAAGGGAGTACCGACTACCGACACGACGCTTTATGCATTTTGACAGGAGTCGATTTTGTCGACCGCGTGAACGCATTCGAAGGTTAAGTTCGACAGTGGACCAGTGGTGGACTGGCGGATTTGCCGGCATTCCGGTCCGTTCCCATACGTTCCTCTACGAATCGACTCCTTTCGTGTGGAGCCTTCGATGTCGTCGACTCCTGCTCGACTCCGTGAGAGCCTAAAACCAACGACCAATCACAACTCGTTGAGCTCGTGTCGGTACTCCCTATACAATATTTCCATCAAGGGACTCTACTGCACACTTGCTATAAGCGATTTAATAGTCGGATCTGTTGTAAAAACCTCAAAATATAACGATTTTTCAATTCACCGATGATTCCACCGATTTACAAAAAGAATACACAATTCAGTTCAGTGTTTGACTGTGATACGCAAAGTACACCTTTTTACAACCGGTGGAATCTCCGTCACTGACTTTAAAAAATGTTCAGATACTTTGATATAATTTGATGGCAATTCCACCGATTGAGAAAAGATCACTGTGCATTTCATTTATAAATTGAACTGGCTGTGTAATATTTTGGTCAACCAATGGGGCTTTTGCACACTTTTGCTGTAGGTAATAAGCGATTTAACAGTCGATTCTGGAGTAAAAACCTCGATAAATAACAATGGCAACACTAAAAATTTCCGAAATCCACTCCTTAACTCAATAAACGCTTTCATTTGCGCCGGTGTAAATGGTGGCTGAGGGCCGTAATAATGGGAGATTACTATCTCAATTTCGCCACTCTCTCTCCATGCTGACAAGGATGATTCACAAAGTAATTTAATAATTAGTCATCAGAGAAAAGATCCGCATCGGATGAATGGTACCGCAACACCAAGTGACACCGGTGTCAAATGAAAGTCGTCTCTTATTATTGGTCACTTCTTGATAAAGTTACAGTCTTGTTAGATGGGAATCTCCCTTTATTACTGCTCTCAGCTACTATTACGCCCGCGCAAGTAAAAGCGTTTTTTGAGTTTAGGAGTGAATTTCGGAAGTTTTTAGTGCTGCCGTCGTTATTTTTGCAGGTTTTTACACCAGAATCGATTGTTAAATCGCTTGTAGCAAAAGTGTGCAACAGCCCCATTGCGGAATCTCCCAGTAAGGGTAATTAAAGCGGATACACCTAGAGCTGAGCGTTGGCATTTCTTACACACGGCCCGCGGGCCGATCATTTACTTCATCGCTGAACCGATCGTTAAGACTGTGTAGTGTGTATGAGTGATTCTATTGGTCGAATATTGTAAAACTTAGCCGTTGCTATGGTAACCATCATTATAGTGTCCGTTTTTTAAAGGTTACTCATGAATAGCCTTTATAAAACGAAACTCTTAACGATGGTTACCATTGCAACAGCCAAGTTTTACAATTTTCGACTAATAGCATCACTCGTAGACTGTTTTAACAATCGGTTTAACGATGAAGTAAATAGGTAAATGATCGGCCCGCCCCGCGCAGCGCCGCGCCGGTCTCTTATAAAGCTGGGACCAAATAGTGTTACGGCTTGACGGTCCTCCGAAAGACGTTGGATGGTGCGCACGTAAGTATATTTGCGTAGTTTACACACTAACACCCCCCGTAAGTGCTCACCGATCATCTGCGTGCGGGACCGTGAGGACGCAACACTATTTGGTCCTAGAGTCCCTTGATGGAAATATTGTATAGGGAGTACCGACACGACGCTTTATGCATTTTGACAGGAGTCGATTTAGTCGACTGCTTGAACGAATTCGAAGGTTAAGTTCAACAGTGGACCAGTGGTGGACTGGCGGATTTGCCGGCATTCCGGTCCGTTCCCATAGGTTCCTCTACGAATCGACTCCTTTCGTGTGGAGCCTTCGATGTCGTCGACTCCTGCTCGACTCCGTGAGAGCCTAAAACCAACGACCAATCACAACTCGTTGAGCTCGTGTCGGTACTCCCTATACAATATTTCCATCAAGGGACTCTATTTGGTCCCTGGTCTATTCTATGATGTCGTCCATTTTCCTCTCTATTTTTCCTTCCTCCCTTTCTTACCGCCCTTTTATTCCTTTCACGGCCGGCTGACCCAATATGGACATGATCTTAGTAAACAGGTCGGTCCGATAGCGATTCACCGGAAACGCCAACCCCTATGTTTGCACTACGGCAGCCTTGCCCAAGAGACGATTTTTTTAACATTGAAGCTTATGGAGAAATGCCGACTAGTTGTCGTTAAATCCGAATTTCTCTCTTATGGTTGATCAAAACGTCCAATATGTGACTGAATCTTGTTCACTAGGATATTTAAGGAAGATTTTCATGCCTATTAACATAATGTTACTGCACTTGGGACGAAATACGTAGCTTTGCCCAAATGAGAATTTTTTTATAATGGGGGCTTATGGAGAAATACCGACTTGCTGTCGTTTAATATGAATTTCTCTCTTATGATTGATCAAAACGTCCAATATGTGACTGAATCTTGTTCACTAGAATTTAAGGAAGATTTTCATGCCACTCAACATTATATCATTATTCTTACAACGTAATTACACCAGCTTTGGGCAAGATGAGAATGGGGGCGCAAATCCGACTAGCTGTCGTTTAATACAAATTGTTCTCTGATTGATCAAAACGCCCCATAAGTGACTGAAACTTGTTCATTAGGATCTAAGGAATATTTTCATGCCACTCAACATTATATTTTAACTTTATAACGTAATATATCAGCTTTGGGCAAATGGGCAAATGAGAATTTGACAACGGCGGCGCGGCGCGGCGATATCGTCATTCATTACCTATTTTACACAAAACACACATTATTGAACAATAAAACAGCGCCAAAAGGCATGTAATTCTTCCTAGAACCCTACTAAATAAGTTTCAGTCATTTATCGAACATTTTGATCAACTATATGAGGAAAATTACATTTCGAAGACAGTCATCTGTCAGCGTTTTTGTTTACTCCGCCATATTGGTAGTCGAAATATACGCGATGGCACACTCAACGCCGTTTCCGGTCGGGACGGACCGACCTGTTTACTTAGATCATGAATATGGACAGTATAGCCTACTGGGAAATTTCCAAGTTCCCCGGTAGTCCCCCCCCCCGGCATCCGGTGCCTACAGGTCTTCGTTTTTGTTGCCTAACCAATTCTGACGTTTACGAGCCGCCACTGTTAGCTTGACAATTTGGGGAAATGTGCTCCTTGAGATCACGCTGTATAGTAGAAATTCATTTTTGGGAAGGGAATATTTTACCAATTTTGGATAAGCCTCTTTGAAAACAGAAAATTCTCAAGTGACTTTATATTAATCAGGGGCGGCTCGTGCAATTTGTCAATAATGTCATCCCTCCATTTGATTGTGTGTAAAACAATCCATTCCAAAGTGAAGCAGGGCTTCACCAGCATTCGATTGTTTTACATTAAGTCAAATGGAGGAAATAATGTGTTGCCAAATGGCACGAGCCGCCACTGATATTAATAGTGGTGTTACGTCCAATCAATCTCGCAACATTTAAATTTATCCATTTAAATCCGTGGAAAAGGTAGAACCGTGAAAGGTGGATTGTGGTGCATAATGCGCAATCCCTTTAGTCTATATTTTACATGGATTTGAATAAACAAAATTCAGCGTTGCCAGTTTTCACGCGCAACGTCATCATCATGCATTACTAAAAATCCATGTAATAGGTAAGTAATGGAAAGGATAAAGTCGATCGATTACAACAATTCAATAAAGTCTTTATTCATAACTCGGTCATCTTGCTTTCGTACATTTGTAAATTACAATTTATGTTAACCCTTGATCTGAAAGCATACTTGCAAATTCTTTTCCGTATTTTATTATTTTTATCTTATTTAGTTAGCTTTACATAAATTGAAATACACTTTCTAGAGAGAAAAATAATTTTATGTTAAAGAAAGAAGATTATATTAAATGGAATGAACTTTTTTTTCAGAAAAAAAGAGAGAAAAAATGTGAACGTTATTATTATTAAGTCAAAAAACGAATCTAAAAATAAACTAAAGGGAAAGGGTGTAAAAAATATGTTATTGTATCAAGATTGTCAAGAGGGTCGTATCGATAATTGAAGATAAAAAAAAAAGATACATACAGTTTTAAGTTTTACAGGGAAAGAAACAATTACATATCATTGTTTTTAAATATTTATGTTGATGAAAATTTGTCGAACATCAAAGTTTAGTTACAATTAGATAACAAATAAAAAAACAGAACATCAAGCTTTTATTTGCAGTTTGAACTATCAATATGTTGAAAATGTTTGGCCATCAATTTAATTCCTGTTTTTTTATACTTATTCACCTTTTAGCTTATCTAGAAACCAAGTGATCTCATTTCAGTCATCATTTTCGAGACGGTGACGTCGTGATGAGAAAAAGGCAGAGAAATTGGAAAATGAAGAAATAATGGAGGGGGAAAATCCATGTTGCATGCATCAATACTTGGCATTGTTACAATTTTTCATTTCAAATATTTCTGTTCGCAAACACGTGACATTCTACCTATTTATTCCGTTAGTAAATGTTGTCATCCACAATGCGGACTTTCTTAATTCTTCTACTTTTCCTACCAGCCTGAGGCAGGGGCGGATTTTAATATGCGCAGTTGTATAGGGCCATGAATTCATAAGGGATCACACTCTACTGAGGAAGAAAAGAGGAAATTAAAGAGCAGAGATGGGAATAGGTGAGCCGGGGGGGGGGTGGGGGAGGGGGGGGGGGAGAGGGAGGGGGGTGGGGGGGGGGCTGAGCCGCCCCCAAGCAAATTTTGAAGAGAAAAAAAGTTTAGCCATTTGGCCATTAGAGTCCCTTGATGGAAACATTGTACCGACACGAGCTCAACGAGTGCTGATTGGCTGTTGATTTAACACGGACAGCAGCTCCATAAGACAACACCAGCTAGCGGCGAGCTCTGGCTGGAGCCCATGAGGAGTCGATTTGCTATCTTACTAATGTTAATTTGTCGACTCCTCTAGAGCTCCATGAAGTGTCCTGTCGGTACTTCCTGTACAATATTTCCATCAAGAGACTCTGTTGGCCGTGTGATTTGGCACTTTCCAAAATTTCGGCTCTCATAGAGAATTTGATGACAATAACAAAAAAAGTCGGCATAAACAGAATGATTTTTCTCCCAAAATTTGCCTGGATTGTAAGAGGAAAATGGTCATTACGGAGCTCGAAGGTCAAAGTTATCCAGGATCAAACGCATTAGAAGCAAAGAAAGAAAACACATTTTTTTTGCCTGCTCAGCCCCCCCTAGAAAAAATTCCCAGTCCCACTCATGTAGAAGAGAAGAATATAAGGAATGAAAATAAAAGGACTTGAAAGATAATGGACTGGATAGAGATGGAACAACAGTGAGTTTATGTCTTAATTGCATCGACTCTCACAGCAGTAATTACTTTTAAACCTCCAGATTTTAGAGACCAGGGGAGCAAACTAGAAAGAAGGGCAAAGGGGGGGCAGAAGGGTTTCAGGTTTAATTGTTGAGGTTTTACGCATAATTAATACAAAACAGCTGTGCTGTCCAGGGGAAGAACGGTAAAATGTATCAAAAGCCTCTACTTTAAGTTTGCCCGCGCAGAATTGCGACATGCTTTTCGTTTTTAAGCGAAATGGAAAATGACGTGTGAATGTAATTCTTTCACACAAGAATCATTTTATTTCTATCTACCAAAATGGACTGTCTTGCGCTTCTGTAGATCTCTATTCAATTTATACTTTTGCATCCCGTTACGTTACGCGACCATGGAAATAGTTTCGATTTTTGTGACGTTAAACGTTTTCCTCCTGGACTCTTCAACTTTCCTCTCCTCCTTTTTTTCTCTTAGCAGCTTTTAGTTTGAAGGTACCAAAAATAGATCTGAAAATTGTGTGATCAACAAGACATAGAACCTTCATTCTGAACTCCTCAAAAGTTTTAAAAGGCAGAATTTCTTATAACCTTTTAAATAAGACTACTTAAATCACTGTGGGTCTGAAAATAGTGCTAATTTTCTGTGAAGTTTTGAACCACTGTGAGGCAAGGTGTGGATCCTCATTTATAATTTGTCTATCACTTTCAAATGAAGGCACTCATCCAATAGAATTTAAAACATTCACAGTTAGAGGACGGTAGTCACTCTTTAACTCGTAGATCATTCTCATTATTTCTGGTAACAGTTTGAAATTGATTGAAGCATAGAATTATTTTACAAATCAGAATGAAGAAGTTATTGGCTATATAAATTGGAATAGGTAGTTTGTCAATAACCTGACGGTGGCCAGTGGCCCTATCTTAGTTCATGCAAATCATCGCTGTAAATTGAAAAATATTATACGATAATATGAACCCTTGTGAGCCCTATAGATATGGGGGCAAGGCTCTAGAATTTTCCGGATTATTGCACTGGTACAGATAAGATTATGTAAGCGATCATTACCTACATGTATGTATATACCTAACTATATTACAACAGAGGATACTATAATATTTTCTGCACCAATGTAATACTCCAGAGAATCCTAGAACTCTACCTATTTGACTGACGTATGGTACCAATGGGAGGGGACTGGGGAGAGATCTGAAAAGACCCAATACGGGTTCCTCCTGGAGTGGCTTGTTTTTATTATTATTATTATTATTATTATTATTATTATTATTATTATTATTATTATTATTATTATTTTTGTGAGTGAGCGTTTCAAGTGATCAAGTACATATTACTGAATATTTCAAAACTATTTTTCATCATACGTTACCGGTTATTTTTGTGAGTGAGAATTTCAAAAGATCAAGTACATATTACTGAATATTTCAAAACTATTTTTCATCATACGTTACCGGTTATTTTCGTGAGTGAGAATTTCAAGTGATCAAGTACATATTACTGAATATTTCAAAACTATTTGTCATCATACGTTACCGGTTATTTTCGTGAGTGAGAATTTCAAGTGATCAAGTACATATTACTGAATATTTCAAAACTATTTTTCATCATACGTTACCGGTTTTTGGACATTCATGAGGTGGAGTTCAAAGCCGTGGGACCGCCAAGATTTAAATCTGCCTCGGGTGTGAAAATCTCGGTTTTATGTCAGTGATGTCACTTCAACCGAAGTGAAATCCCAATTTTATGAATCAATTGGAATTGAGATAAAAATGCAAATAAATCCACATTTGGCAGGTATTATGTGTCAATTAGAAGGCGGATAGTGACAAAAAAAAACAAAAACAAAAAAACAAAACAAAAACAAACAAACAAAACTTCCAGCAGAGGTCTTTTTTGACGAGTTGGCCAATGACAGTTGACATGTGATTAGTTTTCAGACATTTCCGACTGCTGAAGACGTCAATCCCGATGCGATGGCGCAAAAGTTGCAAATCTGTCAACCCTCTAAAATGCAGGTTAGTTAGTATAGAACACCGCACTCTTCAGCTTATAAAGGGAAGGTAGTTAACTGTTCGTACTCGGGGGAGTTGGAATGGCCTATACGACGAATTGAAGGCGCCTGACACAATCTCATCTGGTAAGTGTTTTCATCGATATTCGCATTTATATGGAATGAAGACTGAAACAATGTGTAAAAGACTGGAGGAGAAAAACGAGTAGGTATACTCAGGCTTGACTCATAAGGTGTTAACTGCGCATACATATTGCAAAATAGACCATCAGTCAATTTATCGGAAACTTGCACTAGATATAGGCAGTTGTGGCGCTCTCAACAGGTATACCTGTGAAATGTAATGAAATAATAAGGAAAGGTAAAAAGCTCGTAAAATTACTTGGTTTGCGGAGTTGAAACTAGATTCATAAAACTGTGATTTCACTTTGATTGCGATTCTTTAAGAGAATTTGGATAATTTGGACAATTTGGATTTGATTTACTCTATCTATATTCACATGCATTAAGATTTGATTTGATGTGATTTTGAACTAGCTCTTAAATTGAATACCTAAACACGATGTGTATCCCGTATTCTTTATCCTGTTTACAGTGGCGATGCGTGCAGTTTAGCAACATTACATTTTGTCTTTATAATTTTAATCCCATACAAAACATGTATAACTATCGGGAAGTGCCGTAGCGTGCAATTTGGCAACTTTGTATTTTGTCCCTTTAAACCCATGTAAAAGGTCGAATACGAGTGTGTTCACCGAACACCTAATGCTTCGATATTTTTCACGAGTTTAAATGAACGAAATGCAAAGTTGCCAAATTGCACGCTGCGCCATGCCACTGCTATCGGGTGTGCGATGTCAAATTGCACGCTTTGCGGCACTGACAGAATACCTATCCTACGCTATCTCACAGTTTAGTCTTTGTACCATTCTCAGATAAATCAACATCAAAACGCGCATAGTTAAAATTATCTTATCAACTAATTAAAATCTACGCTCATAAAATTTAGATTTACAGACAACATTCAAAATAACTTTTCTGACACAGTCTTATAGAAAAATATTTCCAGTTTTCTTTTCGTTTTCATTTTCTTTTATAAAATATAAACTCAAAACAAAATAGGGACAATTTAATAAAATATCTAATTTATATGCATTTCAGGACAAAGAGTTATAGTGTAAGAGTATAGAACAAAAGTCAAGTAATTAGTGTCGGAGTTTTGAATGACAATAATTGAGGCACGGCCTCCGTCCGGGAATCAAAACGAACCCACGAAACGTTACCAATGTCTGATGGCGACCAACTTCGTTTGGGTGAGAAAGTTAATAAAAATAAAAACATCAAAACATTTCTTCCCTGCATGAAACAGTCAAATGAATGGTTATAGCAAGGTAGATGGAGAACGTGTATGAACAACACTTGGCTCAGGGGGCGTAGCCACCTCTGAAAACCGACTTCGCCACCATCTTGATTTTGCGACTATTATACATTTTCTGAAAATATGAAATCTTTAAAAGCTGCTTTAAAGCTGGTTAAAGCTTTTTAAGGTGGTTATGTACGAGTATAATTTTAAATTTAGTAAGTGTGTCTTTTCATCCTTCATTTAGGGACCGTAATTCGAATTAGAGATTACTGATCAAGGTCATAGATTAAAGAGGTATGCTCATCTGACTTCGCGCCACAAAGTCAGTAGCGCGCAGTTCAAAATCCAAATCCAAGATGGCCGGAAAAAGCAGAAAACATGATATACTCTTTCCAGAGAACATCGGACTATTTTCTGCTTTTGAGGAGACGGAGCCCAATGTTTTCTGGAAAGAGTATACAATGTTTTTTGCTTTTTCCGGCCATCTTGGATTTGGATTTTGAACTGCGCGCTACTGACTTTGTGGCGCGAAGTCAGATGAGCATACCTCTTTAATCTATAACCTTGATTACTGATCAAAATTTTGTGATGGAGGTTAGGTTAGGTTTACCGTCACTTCCACTGCCGCGAAAATTCTCACTTTGAATTGCGCGGTAAAAATAAATGGTGGCAAAGTTGTTTTTTTTGGCGAACCATTCAGAGCCGACCGCAGAGTGTTGTCCATACCTGTTTTCCATCTACCTTATGATTATAGCATATAATAAGAAGAGGAACAGAAGCGAAACTGCTACCCGGTTTGGGTCACGCTGTCATGGCCGACCTGGTTAGTACACGGTGGTTCACCAGCATGTAAACAAACACGAAGTACAACGTTTTCTCAGGCTCTGGGCGCTCTGGCATCGGTTTTGCGCGCGCGGGCTTTTCGAAATGATTCCCCGCGTACTAACCAGCTAAGCAAAACTAAGCCTATCCGAGTGACCCATTGTCTCTTATGGGAGTTTCGCTTCTGTTCCCCTTCTTATTCTGTGGTTATAGTAAGAATTTACATGCAAACATAAGCTGTTCCTAGGACGGCCCATTTCATATCACAAAGTTTTTTCTCCCGCAAAAATTGGGATAAGATGAAAAGGATTTCTTCGGGAGCGAATCCAATGTTGTGTAGGCCCTACATTCTAGAGAACGTGCCTCAATTTTTTCTTCTCTGCCATAGAAACGCCTCTGCTCAGTTTGCTTATAATGGTATTTTTTTTTTTATTTTTTTATTTTTTTTTATTTTTACATCAAGCAGTCAGATCGAGTGTTAAATGGGGGTAAAGAAGATGAGATCAGGGAAGACCTCGTATTTTGTGCGAAAGAGATATACAAAGGGTACGATAAAAAAGGCGAGAGAGGTATGAGCGGATACAGGAATTTGTATTGCTCTTTCATCAGCAATTTGAACGTATGTGTCAGAAAAAGATAGCAGAGGGGCCGGGGCCATCACGTGACATTAGTCCCTGTCTCTGTACTTTTCTAACGCACGTATTTCAATGGGAAAAGAAAGAGATGAACAAATTCCTTTATCCTCCCTTGGAGAGAGGAAGCAACAAGTTGCTCGAATGAAAGTAAGATTTGAGGATATGTTCTCACGTCTATCATCAATCAAGCTTTTTCTAAAGAATAAAAGTGGAAGAGACGAGAAAATCTTGCGGGCGCTTCTGAATCCTCATTTATGAGTGTTCGTCCGAAAATAAGTTTCTCTAATTTCTTTTTTCAGATATTGTCTCACTCGTCGCACATTCTCTTGCAGTCTAATTCCAGTTTTTTAGACCAAGTTCGTCCGTTTCTTTTAGATTGGTTATGAGAGTCGATGGTCACAGAAGTGCAAAAATGTTGGATCTATTGATACTTGAAAAAAAGTTCCTCTCACTTTTTGAAGAACAAGGGTCATTCAAAAAGTTAGCTGTTCCGTTATTATTTTTCTCAGCTCTTAAAAATATAGACAAAATGAAAAAAAAAAAAAAGACGATTAGAATTGTTGTAATCACAGATTTTTTTTTTCTTTTTGAACTGAAATCGGACTACTCACCTAATTACCTAAGAAAGTATTTACGTTAGTATTGGTTAGATGTCAATCTCAAACAAGAACCGAATCTGTAATATTACAACGGTTTCAACTGTCTTTTTGGATCTGTCTTAAGAGCTGGAAAAAAATAGAAAAACTTTTTCTCCAAATGAACCTCGTATGAATAAGTGTCATTCCATCTGTAAGTAGGTAATTTAGTCCCGGATAAGCCCATAGATAAGGGGGAGTTTATTTTCAGGGAGTCCGGTGAAGTATTTTTTACGATCTATGCCTTTAGCTCTTTTTTTCCATTCCAAAATTGGTTTATGGTTGACAGATCATAGGAGCCCTGCTTTGAGAATTTGAAAACGAATGCAGTGGCACCGTCCATAAGCTCCTCTAAGATTATTACAAGACTCTTTTTTTTTTTTTTTTTTTTTTTTAAAAAAAAAGAAGAAGAAAAAGGTCTAACCCCTGCATGTTGAATGCGGGTTGATTGCGGTCACTCAAGGTCAGTTTCAAGGGTTAAATAGAGGAAGGAGGTTCATAAAGAGATTAAAACGAGAGAGTGAGACAAATATATGATTTTATAAACAACATTTGTAGCGTTTGCAGTCGTCTATCTACGATCAAAGTGGTTGTATACGTTTAGAGGAAACCAGAAGTGAGGCTCCGACATAATCGATGACTCTCGAAGGTTTTAATATACCATTGAGCTTTGTGAGGTCTTCAATCACCAACCTCACCATTACGCCACTTATTTGAGAGGTGCCGCTTTGATCGTGGCCAAAATAATTTTTAAAATTCACCAGAAAATTGCACTGTTGCAAGAAATATTACATACCTCGATGTCCTAGTAAATCTACGTACCACGAAAATAAAAAACAAAGAAATACGCAATAATTTCTGCACCAGTGCACTCTTCACTTGGGTGAAAAAAGAACGTCCCGCAATCATTACAGCTTGAAGGAATCTTTGCGTTGCGTCCCTGAATTTCACCTTTAAACTTTCTAGCCAACAAAGTATGGAAACATATCCTACTAATCACACAATATGAACTTTAAAGTTAGATTAATGAGCTTAGTTATAAACTTGTAGAACTTGCTCTATGAACTGGCCAAACAAGAAGATAATTCAATAAGAGTTAAAAAAGTATACATGAAAATAAAGTTGCTTCAAACTTTAAGTAAAAGTACATTCAGATTGAGAAAATTAGGGGGAAGACTTCGAAAGTTTTTTTTTTTTTTTTTCAACAGGTAACACAGAATACTTATTTTAAGAGAGATTTTTTTTTTATTTTTTTATATTTATTTTATTTTATTTTAAAAAAATAGATGAAAATTGATTTAATAATTTGAAAAGGAACATTTATGTTATAGTGACAGCTCGTTGATAGTGCAGTTCCCCCCCCCCCCAAATTTACGGGTGTGAGAAAAGAAAGTCGAGAAACTTGCTCTTCATGATAAAATAATGATCAATTTCTTTTTTATGCGAGAACCACAGTGGGCCAAAAATTTCATTTCAGTCGATACAAAATCACTGAACAGAGATGAAGGCAGTGGCGCGGCGCGGTGGCACCTCTGAATGGGTCTGTTGCAAACTTTTGCTACAGCTTTAGAGCGCGGGTCTGTTCTGCAGTAAAATTGCATGTGAATAACTTTGGAAGCATTAAAAAAGTCTCAAAGTCCACCCACAGTCCCACAAACTCAATAAATGTGTTTCACGAAATTCCAAGATGGTGGTCGAATGAACGGGTCCCAATGGTCTAATTCTTGGGTGGGCACAACAATACTTGGAACTTTCATCAAAAAACCACTTATAAAGTCGGGAATGCGTTTCTGAATTCTTTAAAATCAAATAGCGCTCTATTATATTTCTACACTGAAAAAAAAAGCGATAGTCATAATACCAGACTCTAGTAATATTACCAGAAGCCCAACAATATGTGAACCATAGAAAGTCCAGTACTTCGACCAGAAAATGCTGGTGTTAATACCAAAATATGCGGTCATAGAACTAGAATTTCCTAACATTTTTCAAGAACTATGGTACAAACACTAGAATTCTGGTAATTGTAAAATCCTTCACATAGGTTCACAAATTGTCATGCTTCTGGTAATCTTTTTTTTCAGTATATGACATCAACAGTTATCAAGTACCAAATGGACTTTAAAAACACATTAATTAACCTTTATGCGTGCTTTCTGAAGGTTCTTAGTATCTATCCCTTAACTGCAGATGAGCCCAGATCTGGAACAATTACTTTGAAGCCTTATCTAAAAGTAGGGGACTTGAGTTGTACTGTCGCTGCATGGTGGGTCACATGTGGAACAGATACTAAACGAGTAAGAATTGTCGATTTTGTCCTAGAGCGCGCAGCACAGGATAGAGAACGTGCAGAGTGGTTGAAAATAGCTTACTGAAAATCTGATAGAGATTTTCCGATTTTCATTGTTATGTTTGGGAGTAACGCAGGGGTACCATATACAAAAAAAAAACTATTGAAACTTACTAACTTATTTTTTACTATTTTAATTTTTTTTTTTTTTTAGCCTGAAAACTTTATTTTCAGTTGCATGGTACCTAAATGCGGGTAAGGCCATATTTGGAACAATTAATATTCAGGCTCTTTACCATTGAAATATAATGGAAAGAATTTTTTCACTATTTTTCCCTGTCTCAAGGATCAAAATTGTACTGAAAAAAAAATTATTTTATTGAAAAAAAAAAAAAAAAAAAAAAAAAAAAAAATCATGCAGTAAAGGGCTATAATGACGAAGGTCTCTTTGTGTTTCGTGAAGGAAACGAAGTAAGTAAAGGGGAGTAGGGTGCTGTAAAAAATCTATTGGAATCTACGAGTATGCCCCACGCTCCTAAAGCAAAAGTCTGCAAGAGATCCTTTGGAGAAAATAAGAGGAAATAGTGAAACGCTATAGAACTGACCTGACCTGCATGGTGTAGAGATATGACCCCAGGAACATGTCTGTAAAAGAACCTGCCTTCGTCTCGTATGATTATAGAACCATAGCTTTAAAATTACTGAAAAAGTATCAGTGTCTCGAGATTAATTTGTCCTTTTGTGCTGGAATAATCTAAGCATATTCAATTTTTATTCGTTAATCTATTAGGTACTGATACGGAAATATAAGCTTGATTGTTTCAATTTGGTATGTACAATATGTACACTGCAGATTGGCGTACATCAAATATGGCACCACATTATCTTCTATGTCATCAAAACTTTCTACGATCCTTTTGAATCCGACAATCCTGTACATCTTTCCAGAGATCGGTCAACGATCATTTTCCAACTTGTTTACGACCGGTTTTCTGATCGCACCTACACGCGATCTTCCAACCTGTCACTGGATCGCGAAGGATGTCAAAAGTTATGCGATGACCTCACTCCCTTCCCCCACATACTTAAACTGACTTTCATCAACGAGCTGCAAAAACACTTTTAACTATGCTTCAAGAACAAATTTCAAACACGGTTATTAAGTTCAAAATTTAAGTTCCATGATTTAAAGTTTTAAATTTATCGTTTTACATAAAAAAAGAACAGAAAAAAGAATTGTTGATTATGAGAATGCTTGAGATTATCTATTGAAAGGAAGAGAACACTATTCAGAGACATTCGAAGGATTGTCGGGCTGTGTCCTTTTATAGGCGTCCGGAGAACAGGCTTGACTAGAGGAAAACAAGGAGAAACACAGCAAAATATACTTACTAATTTCGGCAACAATTGTGGGATGGCAGATGAATAAATTAATTTGGCGTCTAAAAGCGGTGGCTGAAAAGCTACGCAAGAAAATTAGTTTAAAATGTCAATAAATTGCATTCATTTCTAGAACGAGATGGTCAGCTCTGCAAAATATAATAATAAAATATACTTCCGTGATACATTTTCTTATGAGCATATGCCATAGTAAAAGCTATTTATTTTTGATAAGCTAGGGGGCCGATCATTTACTTCATCGATGAAGCGATCGTTCTGACTGTCAAGAAGCAAATTTTATTTCGTGACCAATGGTAACCGGTCACTTCTTTCGTGACCAGAGTTTCGAAACCACGGTCACTTACGGGAGCCAATCATAGACAAGGTGATTCAAAATTCAAATATTCCCTCCGGTCACCTACTCGTCCGGTCACGTTTCACGTAACCCACCTCGGGAGGTAGGTCTCGAAATTCGGAACCAAGCGGTTCCCGGTCACCTTTTGATACGGTACCGTACATGACCGTCCATTGCTTGGCTTCGCCCGCTTTTAAGTGACCGGAATAATACAATTTCGGTCACCTACCGATTTTCGAAACCGGGTCACGTAAAACGTGACCTGGTCACGAAATAAAATTTGCTTTATGAGTGATGCTATTGGTTCAAAATTGTATAACTTAGCAGTTGCTATGGTAACCATCGTTAAAGTGCCCGTTTTTTAAGCCATTCAAGGAATATAGCCTTTAAATAACAGGCACTTTAACGATGGTTATCACAGTAACAGTCAAGTTTCACAATAATTTTGGACCAATAACATCACTCATAGACAGTCTTAACGATCGAGTTATCGATGAAGTAATTGATCAGCCACCTGAAGTCAATGTGATTTTAATTTGACGAATCTTACGATATTGAAATTTTTCTCGCCATTTTATCGTTTTTTAACTGTACGAGTATATACGAACTGCTAGATTTAAAAAAAATTGTTTACTTCCTAATTAAGTCTCTGTTGTTCTCATACGTATATGGCTTGGTAATATAACCATCCGAAACATATAAAACAAAAAACGAAGCAACTAAAACCGGAAATGGAAGTAATAACACTCAGAAGCCGGAAACTATAAAAGCGAACATAAGCGGAGCACTCGAAAGTAACAAAAAGTTAATTATCTTGATATGAAAATAAGCAACTAAACTTGAATTTGGAATTTATTGAAGTATGTGAGATATCTTCACTGTAGGTCATCATATTTATCAATCGAAAAGTTTTATAGCACACCTCTCTTTAAAAGTCCATCTTGGAGTAAGTCAATTAAAATAACTTTGGCAGTATATTAATTGAAGCTCTCCATGCAAAGAAAAAAAATAACGTAAATAAATAAAGAAACAAACTGCTATTCATCTATTTTGCTAAAAAGCAAATGAAAAGCCACATTTGGCGGTATAGCTTAAATATCTAGAAGTATAAAAACTCATGGCAAGTTAAACTGGGAGATTCCCGGCCCACAATGGTTCAAAGTTCGGATACGCTGAGACATCCTACCTGGGTGCAGTAAAAGATGTCAATCAGTTCGATTAAAATATGAAAAAAAATTGATGATTGTGTCGGTCAATGGATAGATAGTCAAATTCACATAGTGTCAAGGGAATTTTTTTTAATTTTTTTTTTTGTTTAAATTTTATGCTTCAGACACTTTTTCTCTGTTATTTACACAATTTGAAACTGTTTCGTTTGTCAGATTGATTACGCGCTGCACACCATTCACATTTTTTTTTATGAATGTTTGGCCAAATCTGAGGTGACCATGAAACCAGAGAGATAATAATTAAGTCTCATCTAAATTTTGGTCGATTCTTTTCTCTCGACTAGAATTCCATCAAAGTGTAAATTGTGACTGCTAACTATTGGGCGACATCGATTTATGGATTCAATCCGTTGATTTCTTCGTGGAGCGAATACTCCGCGTTTATTTACACTTAACGACATTTTACAATCCATCGAAAATTCTACCGGTTGTAGCAAAGATTATAAAAATAATATCAGACGAAAAAATTAAAAATTGCACTTTTTAGAAATACAAAAACCAATAATCTTTGCTTGAACCGGTTGAAACACCGGTGGATTGAAGAATGGCGTTGAATTTATCACACTAAATGGGAAAGCTGCTTGGTATTCCGACACTAGAAATTAGATGGGTTTAGTTTTCATTCAGCACAAAGGAATAAAGATTCGCTCGAATATCAGGCAAAGTTGATCAGGCAACATCTTTCCGTGCACCCAAAGTAAACCTCCCAGAGTATCGCCGAACTTTTTCAATGTCAGAGCAGTGGTGAGTAGAAAGGAGAGAATCTTTGGGATCGGGGAGAAGGGCGGCAGCAACAAGAACTCATGCACTTGTTCAGTGTTTGTGAAGTCGTTTTCTGTTTCTGGGTGGAGAGAGGGTTGCAGTTTTTGTGTTCTGTATTTTTTTTCCGAAATGCTCTCGTCAGAAAGTTACAAGAATTTCGACGCAATGCTTGTATCACGGTTGGAATTTCACAATCCCATTCTATGACGCATTTATTTTCAACCCAGATTTGTTGAGTTGTAAATGGGGCAAATTTTGCTGCAAGCGATGATAACAGTGGCGAGGCGTGAAATTTGGCAACGTTTCTCCCCCCCCCCCCTTTAAACACATTAGAAAGGTTGAAACATCTGGTCATCACCGATGACCGAAGCATTCGATTCTTTCAGTGAGTTTGAATGGAGGAAAAACATCGTTGTCAAATTTCACGCCTCGCCTCTGGATGATAATCGCAATCGCTTAGCGATTTACGGGTCGATTCAGTTGTTTAAACCTAAAAAAATAATGACGGTAGCACTAAAAACGTACAAAATTCACTCCTAAACTCATAAAATTATTTCAAACGCGTGATAGAAATGGCGTCGTTGGACACTCACACACGCACTTTTCTACACGCTGGGAAGGTTCGATTCACTGATTGCAAAGTTTTGCTGCAGGCAAATGGAGCATCAATTCCAATGTAAAATGCTGCGCAAATAACGACAAGATCATTAAAAAAGTCTAAAACTCACTCCTCGCAGAGAAAACTTAACTTGAAAGGGTGACCACCCTTGCATGTATGCACCAACCTCAGATTCGGACCCCAAACAAAAGAACATAACCTACGAATTTGAACAATGAGATTAATGAATTTGCTTTCAAAAAGTAAATTTGAAGGAGTTAAAGGTCCATTTACGTACATTTTGTCACTAGAAGCACGGTGATAAGTACAGAAAAGTTCTGCGTTGCGTAGTAAACGAGGAAGACTGATCTCAATTTCATGTCCTGTTCTTTTGTTTGGGGTCCGAATTGAGGTTTGTTACAAACATGCAAGGGCGGTCACCCGAAATTTCAAGTTAAAGTTTTCTCGGCGAGGAGTGAGTTTTAGACTTTTTTTAATGGTCTCATCGTTATTTTCGCAGCATTTTACTTTGGGATTGTTACTCCATTTGCCTACAGCAAAACCTTGCAAGAGCTCCCTTGGTCGCTAGAGGAGTGATGAACAGCTGATAAATGGTACATCTGGTGACACTGGTGCCAAAGGCAAGACATCAAGACGTCTCTCATTGACCACTTCTTGATAGAGGGATAGTATTATTAGATGGAACTTTCCATATTTAGAGCCGAATGGCAACGCCGACATTACGAGCGCGTATTTAGAAGCATTTTATGAGTTTAGGGGTGGATTTCCTAAGTTTTCAACGCTACCATTGGGAGTTTTAGTAAAGGCGGCAGCCGGTGATGAGCGTTCCAAACAAAGACAGTTTGTCTCTCTCGCTCTCAAGTAACCCCTATGTACCAGTGGCGTAGCGTGCAATTTGGCAACGTTGTACTATGCCCATTTAAACCCATGTAAAAGGTGTAAAAGGTTCACCGAACACACACCAGTTCGATCTTTTTGAAGGGTTTAAATGGATACAATACAACGTTGCCAAATTGCACTCTACGCCACTGCTATGTACTTACTGCCATCTCACTAGCTAATTTCAAAAATCGTTTATAGAGACATCTTTTGTAATTTTTTTTGGCTGAAATGAATTCCTCCAGGCATTTCAACACGATTTCGCTAATTATATGTCGTGGAACAAGAAGCTATGTATACGAATTTCGAAACTATAGAAAAAGATGGGTATATACATATGGGGGTCACGGGAGAGTGATAGTGAGATAGTTTAGAACGCCAAGCGAGTTTTATCACAACCGATTGCGATTTGCATTTGTTGTGGTTGTTGGCCAAACGTTGACGTCGCACTAAAACCGTCTAGGTATTGTTTCTTTTTGGAGGTCTTTCCAACTAAACTGGCCCTTAAAACGTCTGTAGCAAAAATTTACACTGTACATCAGCTCCATTCGAATAAGTTTTCGATAACTGATTTATTACGCACTAATTTCACATACCTAGTAATTATGATATTTTGGATATTATGGTTATTATGTATCATCATTGCCTTAAGGGTCATCATTCAATGACACACTGTCCCGCCGGCAACATTTCAAAACAACATGTTTTTTTTTTTTTTTTTTTTTTTTTTTTTTTAATAAAACTTAATTTTCGACAACTCTTTAGCTATATGGAAAGGGTGAGTTGTTGTTATACATTCCTCACCCATCTCAACACCTAAAAGTGAAAAATTTCAAACTGCAGTTTGAAAATGGGTCTAGTGCAAACGTTTGATACAGCATTATGGAGGACCATTTATTGTGTAAAACCACTTAAAATAACGTTGAGAGCACCAGAAAGTTCCAAAATTGACTCTCAAACTCAATAAATGCGTTTAAAAAATAAGGAGATGACGGTCGAATTAGCGCGATTGACAATGCAGACACATTTTATTGCAGCTTTCTCTCTATGACGAATCACTTTTATCAGCATAGCTGCAATGGGTCTGTTGCACACTTTGGCTAGAGCGCTTTAAAGTATCAATTCTAATGTAAAAAGCTGTAAAAATAACAATGGCAGCATCAGAAAACACCAAAATTCATTATTAAACTCACAAATTGCGAAAAACACTAGACACTATTCATCCCTGTATCTTTCCACCACGTACACGATATTTCGCGAAATTAGCGCAGCACATTCAAATAAACGCGGCCGAGTGTCATCATAGTTGACTTCATAAACATATTAACAGTAATCACGGACGGCGTCTGTTTGAATTCTTACGTCCTCAATTCCTCACAAAAGATTAAGAAAGGTACGGAAACCGACATTTGTGTCGAAAACATATCAAAATGAAACAACAACACACAGGAGTTCCAAAGATGATGATTAAAGTTATGGAATCATACTTGGAACTCCTGTGTGTTGTTGTTTCATTTTGATAAGTTTTCGACACAAATGTCGGTTATTTCCGTACCTTTCTTAATCTTTTGTGAGGAATTGAGGATATTGAGACGTAAGAATTCAAACAGACGCCGTCCATGTTTACTGTTTCTTTGTTTATGAAGTCAACTATGATGACACTCGGCCGCGTTTATTTGAATGTGCCGCGCTAATTTCGCGAAATATCGTGCACGTATGGTGGAAAGATACAGGGGTGAATAGTGTCTAGTGTTTTACGCAGTTTGTGAGTTTAATAATGAATTTTGGTGTTTTCTGATGCTGCCATTGTTATTTTTACAGCTTTTTACATTAGAATTGATATTTTAAAACGCTCTAGCTGAAGTGTGCAACAGACCCATTAGATGGGACACCCATATTATTGTCACTCGCTCCTTCAACTGCCATCTTGAAATTTTGTTAAACGCATTTATTGAGTTTGTAAGTTAAGTTTGGAATTTTCCGATGCTCTCAACGTTATTTTTAAGTAATTTTACATAGAAATTGGTCCCCCTAAACCCGGTGGCAAAAGTTTGCAACTGACGTGGTTTTAAAATTTGACGGGTGAGACCTAGTCATGATTAATAAAATGGCCCTTCAGACCCGTCATAAGTTTACTTTTTACTTAGTTGTTTTGCGGTTTAAAAATAGTTTGAAAGAAGCCCGCGGTCTAAACTTAATTTTTTCGAGTACTGTAGGTAATTGATTCGCCCGAAAGTTAGCCCAAGCGAATGCGTTAAACATCATTGTGTAGTCTATTTGGAGTTTAAAATGACCCTAACTATTTTTATTGCTACCGTGTTTGAATCTGGGTATCATGAATGTTCATATCATGGGGCGAATACAGGAATTTGTCTTTCTCTCTCTCTCTCTCCTTCCATTTGAACGAGTGTGTTAGATAAGGACGGAGAAAGGGGCTAAAATCAGGTGACGACCTTTTTTGCTATAATGTCAAATGAGTCGAGAAAAAAGAGAAAGACAGATTCCTAGATCCGCTCGCTTGGCATGGACGGATCTAGCAATCTGGCAACCATTGATTCATCCCATTTGAACGTATGAAAAACAATCGATTCTTGAGGGGACCATGGCTCTTTAACTAATCGATAGTTTCTCATAAATTAAATGAGAATAATACACAGTTGCCAGATTTCTGGATCCACCGTTGTCGCGAGGTTTGTATCCGTGTAGCTCTACTTGTTTATATGTGCTATTTTCCTTACTTTGAGTGCTCTTTGAAACTGATTAACACAGCAGGCCACAAATTTTTCAAAATTGTGATTCCAAAACTTTTGGACCCCTCTAACCAATAATTATCAAAATTTTACACCACTCAATGCTTCACTGCCTCGAACAATCAATGGCTATAACTTACAAAAATATTCTTTTTTTTTCTCTCAGAAATTGGATCGTCAGCTCCTCAGGCTTAAAATATTTAAAAAAAAAATCCTTAAACCATAGAATAGAATAATACTCCTTTATAATCGAAATATACACTGAGAAGAATTTCTTGTTGCGTAACCGGACGTATTTTTAACATTTAATTAACCGGAATTCCTTTTATTTGAACAGGAAATTCCTGTTATTTCAACAGAAATTCCTGTTTTTTCAAGAAGTAAGTATTAAATAGACGCTCGGTTGAATTAACAGGAAAATTTTTCTCTGTGTAGATTCAACCAAGTTTATGTAAAAAAAATCTGTTAAATGTTGAAAACAATTTGATTTTTTGAAAAGAAAAGAAAACTATCGTAAAGTAAGGAAAAATGTAGAACAAAAGAAGAAAATAATTATATTTGTAAGTTTTTAGCCATCCATTGATCAATATGGAGTACTCAAAAAGAGAGTCGTGTAGAACTATGTTAGGCGTGACAGAGAAAATAAAAATAAAGAAAAAACTTCTGGAAAAGCTGAATTTTTCCGTTTTTGTCAGTAAAATACGTTTAGCTGTATTTAGATCCCCTGCTCATACTTACAGAAAAAAAAAAATATTCGTGGAAATTACGATACTTTTTTGTACAGTTTTTTGTCAAATATTTGAGCTCACAAAATACATCGAAAATGGTTGGATAGATTTTGTGTGTCCTTCAAGAGTTTTTACTCAAATTACGAGGAAAGCGATTTATTGTAACATCATCAGATTGCACTACGGACCAGTTTCAATAAAAGTTGTGTATAAGGTCCTTCAAGTTCATTATTACAACTCTTTTCAGATCTTCTCGTTTACACGAAAGAAAATAAAAAAAATGGAGAAAAAAAAAAAATGGATGAGAGAAACGTATTTTACGTTCAAGAACAGATACCAAACAAGCTGAACTCATACAAACATTGAACAAATAGATTTTAGATTTTCGAGGGATCCAAAAAGACGGAATTTCAGAGTCATTTTGAAAAATAAGTGGCTTGTAAACGTGTACTCTAAAAACAAAAATGTGAAAAAAATTGAAGCATAAAAGAGAAGGAGCTATGTTGCGTGTAAAGTGAACCAAAGTAAACGAGATGTCAAGGCAACAAACACAGTGATGACCGTTGAAATTGATGGAAGAAGTAAGAAGTTATAATTTGTCCAAGTAGTAGAGGAACATATGGTCCTAAAATCCCATCTAATACCATCTTTATAATGAATAGAGATAAAGACCAAGAAAGGAAAAGTAACAAAAATTAAAAACAAAAACTAGACCGTTTTTGAGAACTCATTTGAGCCGAAGCATAAATCTTCTGGTTTGTGATGAGCGCGCGGTTCCGAGATAACTCTTACTACATGCCGGATATGAAATTGCGTCGTCTAATATTGAAGGAGTTTTATAGTTACAATGCTAAAAATTCAACAAGGTCCATTTTTCCTGTTCGACTACGTTACGTCCATACCTCATCAATACACTGTGCTTCAACCACTGGTAAGCCCCCCCCCCCCCCCCCCTTGACCACCTTATTGCCCCAAATTCATGCCACAAATCTATTGCTTTATACTCCGGAATACATGGCTCATTGTTTGAATATGTAGGCGTTCCAAAAATCTCTGATGTTTACAAATGATGTATACAAACATTCGATTCGATTCCTAGATAGTTCGATATTTTTCATGGGTATTAATCAGCCAAATGCAACGTTGCCAGATTCCACGCTTGACCACTGCATAGTATTTATAAATATTATTGATTAAAATATTGGAGGTAGCCTACCTACCTCCAACGGTTATTTGGTACTCTTTTTGTACCAAACTGTAAGTAGGTGGTAAAATCCCTCGGATAAAGCCCCATAAGAAAACGGGGCACTAACAATATTAAACAGGTCTTTCAGAGGTCCTATTCGAAGCGAGACGTTTGAGCTCTAGTGCATTTAATTGGGCGGAACCAATTTTTACATCCAATTTTTCTGGTATCTCTGGCGACTAGGCGCTCGTCTCACCTTGCCTTCCTAAAGGAGATCCGAAAACCGTCATTTCCGCTATTTTACCAATAAAACTCACGGTCTCTCTTTTTACTCCGGGTTCCTATTCAGGTTAAGTTAAATTGCAAAAACAGCATAAATATAGCTCGGCGTTTATGCTTGGTGTCAGCGTTAATTTTTTATGCCATCAGTGATACCGTTGTTTCAAATTTTTGACAAAGAAAATCGAAATATCGATTAAAATTATGATTTATCGATGGATGACGCTTTCTCGATGATTCTGAGATGGTATTACGGCTTTTTTAGCTATTTTATAGCAGATTCCCACATTTTTTTGCTGTCACCATCAGTCGTTCACCACGATCTAGAGTTTGGTGGCCAAAAACGAATGGCAAGATAATCGGAAAAGGGTAATGCTCAACGATAAATCACATAATTTCAATTGACACCCCAATTTTCAAGGAAAATATAGCAAAAACATCGGTACCCTTGGGACTCCAGGCCAACATGGGACAGTTGGGGGAATTTTCGCGTTAGTGTCCGTGGTCCGTAGCAGCTTTGCAATGTTATTTTTTGTGATTATACATATATTATAGAATATATTTTTGGAGCAATAATCACAAAAAAATGACATTACAATTTGCAAAGCTGCCACGGACGCTAAATCGAAAATTCCCCAAACTATCCCAATCTAGCCTGTAACCCCAAGAAACCCCATTACCATCACTGATGATGACATGAAAAATCAATCTGAATTGAGTCGCTCACACGTTGCTGCCTCGAACACCATTCGTTTACTTTGTTGTAAGCTACGAGAAAGAGTGAAAGATAGAGAGTTTGGAAGAGAGAGAGAGAGAGATAGAGAGAGTGAGAGGGAGAGAGAGGAGAGAGAGTGAGAGAAAGAGAGGCAGACGGCAGAGAAGAGCGAGAGAGAGAGAGAGAGAGAGAGAGAGAGAGAGAGAGAGAGAGAGAGAGATGGAAGGACACTGCCTTACATTGGTGCCAGGGAATGTCCTTCCGTTGACCGTACTGGTTGAGGAGTGCTGGGTGTTGACTATCTGTCTTACCATGCCGCTTCCGAACTGATTCCACAACCCGGAGGCCCCCGTCTGCGAGCCACTAAGACACGTTGACGGTCTTCTCGACCGAAGTATGCTGTGCATGCTCGAGCTCAGAAGGTGCGGCACGCTACTGCTTGTGTTAGGCATACTCCCTCCCTGCAACAGTTTCATCGGTGATCCAGATATTATTATACTAATCCATCGTCAGTAACAATAGATCAGGTCAGGGCTGCCGTTTGGCGTATAATCAATCCTATTTTTCAATTCATCGATGATTCCACCGGTTGAGAAAAGATTACACAGTTCAGTTCAGTGCATGACTGTAATAAACTAAAATACTCGCATCTGTAATCTTTTCTCAACCGGTGGAATCATCGATGACTTTAAAAAACTTGCGGATGTTTTAATTAATCAACGGAGTCTCCACCGATTAAGGAAAGATTACAGATGCGAGTATTTTCGTGCATTACAGCCATGCTCTGAACTGAACTGTGTAATCTTTTCTCAACCGGTGGAATCATCGGTGAATAGAAAAATAGCATTGATTATACGCAAAACGGCAGCCCTGGATCAGGTGGAAATATACGATGTTTTCAAATGAGAATAGTGAAAAATCATGAGTCTGAAAAGGTATATTATCTTTTACCAGGCTTTTTTTCTTTTGGTCAAAAAATATGTTTCCACTTCGATCCATTCATAGAGCAGGACCTAAAAAACTGACGATTTTGTTCTTGTTTTCTTTTGGCTTCTCGTGCGTAATTCCGTATTGGGGCTATTGCAAGCTTTTGCTGTCAGGAAATGAATAGTCCACTCGGCTGTAAAAACCAGCGAAAGTCACGAAAATCACAACGAAAAAGTCTAAAACTCAGTAATAAACGCACAAAACCGCTCTAACGGAAAGAAGATCATATTGGAGCTTCAACGCAAGTAGGGGTTATTTCACGAGAGTTGGCAGGTGACGGATCGCATCGCCTTGTTCACTGCTTGGGAAACTTTTTGTTTTTGCAAATACTTCTATTACTGTCTTATTTTGAGTACCTGGCTATAGTACTAGAAGTCTCTGTGTTTTTAAGCACTAATTTTGATGCGCGAGCGTACCAACGGTGCAGGAAACCCGAGTTTCCATCTGCCATCTTTCGTTAAATGACCCCTATCATGGGAGATTCCTGTCTAATTTGTCATTTTATCTATACGGAAACACGTAGAGATTTGTCTCAATTTAGATAGGAATCTCCCATGATATCTGCGTCGAACCGCCATTATGCCTGATTCTGAGAGTGAATTTCGTGATTTTTTAGTGTGCTCATCGTCATTCTTACAGGTTTTTATGCAAGAATCAACTCTTCAATCCCCTGTAGCAAAAGTTTGCAAGAGCCCCATTGCGTGTAATTGATCTCGGATAACTCAGACCATCAAGATCCCTGTTGCCCCTTTTTCTTTTACAATCCAGGCAAATTTTATGGGAGAACACAGTTTTTACTCCTTGAATTCCAAATCACATGACCAAATGACCAAACGTTTAAATAGGGTTGGGGGCTTATCCCCCCTATTTCCGCCTATGATTTTCTTTCTATCGTCTTTCAGAGAGAATTTTGCGGTACAAGTAAGACTAAAATAGACAGTTTAGAAGACAATACTTACGATTCCATTCCGTGCAAGCTGAGACGATGGAAAAATAATAAAAAAAAGAAAAGAAACAGAATAGATCAGAAAAGAAAAAGTTACAGACAAGTAATAATTTATCTTAGATAATTGATTCCCATAGTATGTATATTGTATAAGTGTCGCATAGACTCATGTATCACATGATTTAAAATTTTCAATTTTAAATCATCATATATAAAAAGACAAAACGAAACCACATAAAAAAGTTTTGGTTTTCGCTTCTTTCAAGGTTTTTGATTTTCAAGGAGCCTTCCAAAACTTGATCACATTTTCCTCCTCTTCATTAACTGCACCACAACCAAGTATGAAATTCAAATTGCTATTTTTGCACGACTCATTATTTTACTGTGATGAGCCCCTCTGACTTGGAAAAAAAAGTTTCCCTCAATTAATACTAAAATATAAGTTTTATTTATTCGTTTTTGTTTTTGTTTTGTTTTGTTTATTGTTTATTGTTTTTTTTTTTTTTGGAGGGGAGGGGGTTGTTGGCATAGTTATATGATGTGTGGTTAATATGGTCATAACGTGGATTTAGGTAAAATTACGGTAATCTTGGGATATTCAAGCTCATAAGTGATGGGTGCCAAGATGGCTTATTTGATTTAAGGAGGAGTTATCTTTGATGATTGGTCAATTTTAAATATAGGGTGTGCTTTCTTGAAATTCCTAATTCTCTATCTGTGCCTTTTCCTCGTGAAAAATTCACCCAGTATGTTTAATGGCGGCTCGTGCAATGTGGCAACAACGTATTTCCTCCATTTAAACCTATGTAAAACAATCGATCCTCAGGAGGTGCAATTGCGGCCCCAAGATTTCGATACTTTTGCATAGGTTTAAATGGCAAAAAAACATGGTTGCCAAATTGCACGAGCCGCCACTGAGTATGTTATAAATCCTTCTGTCATCAATTGCTTCATTTCACTTTCCCCTCCTTCTGGTTAATTTGCAGCGACTTTACTGCAGGTGGAATTTTGAAAAACTGACCATTTGGATTAGAACACTATCAGATGGTCACTTTAAAAACTAACCAATGAAAAAAACATTACTAGTTTTGGGATCTCGGCATTTTTGATGCCTAAAATTACTTATTACACCACTAATAACTATAACAACGTAGGTACTTGTCAAGAGTTTTCCCTGTTGCAATCTGATGAGAGCGCTAACATTCTGTCAACAGTTGCAAAGTTTTATGGAATCATGGTATGTCGTTAATCACAAAACGCTCTCAAACAACCAATGTGTTTTAAGTATGTTTTTCAAAATTAAACAAAAAAATAAAAAGCGGACATTTAGACACCTTTAGGATGTTTCAAAGACAACAGAAAAAAAAAAAACTCGCTGGCGACAGCAAAAACCGTTTTCAAAACAATGAATAAATGGTGATTTATATACTCAATTTACAAGAAAAGAAAGTTGGTAATCGAGGGTATATTTCGTTGCTAAATTCAATATTGTCATACGTTTTTAATGAAAAGCAAATTCATAGATGGTAATCGAGTACCTAACGCATATTTGTGCATGCATGACTGGGCCTAATTTGAGTTTAGCGGGCTTAATTTGAATGGATGAAATGCAATTGCAAGATTAACCTTGAAAGTGCATTTCGTCCATTTAAATCCTTACAAAATATTGAACTATTAGGTGCGTGGTGAACGACCTTGAAATTGACCGGTTGCATTGGTTTGAAAGAAGGAAAAGCAACTTTGCCGCATTTCAAGATTTACCACTTGCTTTCAATGGAGGTACTTTCATTGATCAGTACTCTCTCTTATATCCGCGAGTTAGTGGAGACCAGTGGCAACTCGTGCGATTTGGAAACGATGGATTCTCTCCATTTAAAATTGTATAAAATATTCGATTATTCGATTAAATAGTCGATCTTTTTGCATGGATTTAAATGTCAAAAGATCACAGTTGCCAGATTGCACGAGCCGCTGCTGGGAGACCCAGTGAGTATGAGCTCAAACATCCCTTGTGGACACACATTAAACACCGTTGGTAAAGCACAGATATTCCTCATGCATATGTAAAAGTGAGTAGACGTCAAGAGTAGGTACGAGACCTGAACTCGAAAAATATTATCGAAATCTCGGATGCAGTACGAATAAGAAATGAGAAAAACTGACGCGGGTAACCCTGTGCAGAATATTTACATAAGAACATCTCATGGTCACTGCGATGAGCTCTAAGCTCTCTCGAATCAAGTTTCATTGAGTCACGAGCTTGGTCCAATTTCACGTTCTCGCATTCAAGTATCAACTGCGTCTTGCACACAGCATCAACTCGTGAGAAAAATGGGAGAAATTCAGCGTTGCCAATCTTTCTAGATGTAATGGAGCTGTTGCAAACTTTTGCTACAGGCTTATTAATATCTTAATAATTAAATCAGATGTAAACCCCTGCAAAAATACACAATAATTAAGCGCCCTAAAAAATTACGAAATCCTTTCTCAAACTCATAAAATACTTTCGAATCGCGACATCGTAATAGCCGCCTTTTATCCATGAAATTTTAATTTGTCGATTTTTAAGTCGCAACAAATTTAATGCTGCCCTGCGATTTCTTCGTTTCGTCTTAATTATAGACTATGCCAGTTTTATGCTCTTAGTTGGTCAAAATTCGTACAAATATAAGATCATGGTCACCTTAATCTTGCTATCTTAATCTTATAGCAATTGTATGCTTCTTCTTCTTCTTCTTCTTGTGTAGTATCACGAGAACACCTCGTGAGGATGGAGCTCATATAATGAGATAAGAAAACCCAATGTAAAAGAAGGCTATCACCACCTTTACGATCTCGCGTTTGAAAGCATTTTATGAGTTTGGGAGTGGACTTCGATTTTTTTTTTTTTTTTTTTTTGGTGAGCGAGTTGTAATTTTTGCAGGGTTTTACATCCAAATGAACTATTAATGAGCGTAAACAAAAGTTTGCAACAGGTATATTGTGCGGTTAATTGATACTGTCTTTTTGGTTCCATTTGGGTTTTACATCAGCTCACATATGATAAAATATTTGTTACTTTTAGATTTTATATGGTTACACCAATGAAGTAAAATTTGATTGATAAATTTCATTTGGTGCTATATATCCTTTTTTATTTTTATAGTTTTACCCCTCTTCCGTTGCGTCGTTTATATTAATCATATGACTGAATTTAACGAATAATAATCGGTAATTATTATAATTTATTCGGTTTTTATAGCGATGATTAATCATGACAATGAGAGCCAAAATTGAGCTTTTCCCGAACCAGAATCGAGACTCCAGAACAAGCTGGAACTAAGACCCCTAGTAAAAATGTTCCGTGTACTTTGTTCTAATTTTCAATGTGGACATGGAAATCACTGTGCTTTCCGTGTAAATTCACACGGAAATCAACCTAATTTACACGGAAATCAACCTAATTTACATGGAAATCCAGGCGATTTCCATGTCCACATGAAAAATTGGAACAGAGTTCATGGGACAGTTTTACCAGGGACTGAAGCAGCACCGAAATCGAAGTCAAAAATAGAACCGAAGCCAAAATTGGTTAGTTGATTCCGAAAATTGATTACATTTCGCAGCCTTGTTGGTCAGAAGCGAATCATCACCGAATAAAAAGCTCATATCGACTTCATGAAATGCATAATCGCATTGAATCAGGTCAGAAACGTCACTAACGAACGGAAAAGAAAATTCAAATCAAATGGTTAGCAACGTCGAAAAAGGGGTTTTTTTAGTTTTAGAATTTCCATGCACGAGTTGGCAACGCTGAATGGAAAATAACAGAAACTAATACTCCGTGGAAAAAGAACATGACTGCAATGGTGCTAACGTGATATTCAACTTTAGCTAAAATTACTGCTGAATACAGAGTTACGTAGGGTTGCTGAAGCTTTATTACATACCCACTACCCTACAGTTTAATTTCTTCAAACCTTTGACTATATGACTTAGGAGCACGTGAGCATACGACAATTTTGTGCTATTATTTCAGCCTATTCTAGCTCCAATATATGAGAGCATGTGAACCATATATTTTCTGCTCACCAATTTCTGGTGAACGTTTACCTCTAATCTAATTTCCTTATAGGACTGCTTTTATTTTTTTCTCCCTGATTCAATTCTGAGATACCTGAGTCACGCGATGACACCTCTCTCTATCTTTTTCTACGCTATGAGTTAGAATGGGTGGAGAGAGAGAGAGAGATGGACAAATTCCTGTATCCGCTTCCATAAAAAAAAAAATAAAAAAAAATCATTAATTATTCGAATTTAGTGTTACTGGTCTGACTTATTTATTTAATGACATAGAAAATTATTTGAGTGTGTGGTTGGTATCTGTAAATTAATGTCATTTTTGTCAAGCAAATTAAGGGAACAAAATATTCATTGCCTTCAGTAAAAATGTGTAAGCGTGCGAGGCGGTACATCAAGAAAAATTAAAGAGGGTAAAAAGCCGCAGACAAGATAGGTCCTTAAAATCTGATAGTAAGTCTATTAATGAATCAATTGTCCATGAGTACATCTGTTAAAATTGTATCGGTGCCCTGCAAAGATAGATCCTGTTATTGTTCATTTTCCTCCCTCAGTCCATTTGATCGCATGAGTAAGAAAAAGATGAACGAATGAGCAAAACTCACGTGACAGCCTCTTACCCAACCTTTTCCATCCCACAGATTCAAATAGACAAAGACAGAATAGGTCTAAATATATGTAGATAAGCCAGATATGCCTTTGAATGAATAAAATATCAAGAAATCATAAGTTAAAAGAAATGTTTGAAATACTGGGTATAGTGAATAGTAAAAAAACACAAATGACACACACACAAAAAAAAAGCACTTGGAAATGTGAGAAAACCGCTGTATTTTTCCACCTTGGCATGGTAATGTGCATTATAACTCTTCTGTCAAATTCAGCAGAATGCACATACCTAACTCAACAGGATTTAATATGAAAAGATAAAAAATAAAAGAATAATGACTGATGGTTACCAATAAAGGAACGTGGCCGTAGGAAGATGGGAAAAAAATGGTGGAAAAACCGCTATATTTTCAGCCTGGTACTGTGAATTAACTCTCTTTTTTTAATTCAGTAGATGATAGATTAATAGGATGAAATAAGAATAATTAAGATGGTCATCAATGAAGGGATACTGAAGAAAAATAGAAAAATAAAAAGAGAAATAACAGCTATCTTTTCAGGCCTTATAGCGTTTCATTATGACATTGCAACCCTGAATTTCAACAGATGGTGAACATTTCCGGCGAATTTGAAAAAAAAAACACAAAAAACAAAAAACAAAAAACAAAACAAACAAAAACCAAAAAAAAAACGAAAATCAAAAAAACGAAAAAAAAGGAGAAATCGAAAAAAAAAAACAAAAACAAAAAACAAAAAAAAGAAGAAAAAACAAAAAAACGAAAAAAACGAAAAAAAAAACGGGGAAAAAAGTAACAATAGTGTGCTATTAATTTTAATGAATCTGTACAGTAACGATTTTACCCTCCTCTTTTTCCGATGTGAAAATTTGTGTGCGGATAGAAATCAAAAGGCAGAGAAGGGGAGAGGGAAGGAACGAAGATTGGTCGCGAGCAGGTAACATTTATTTCGAGAGAGAGAGAGAGAGCGAGAGAGAGAGAAAAAAATAAAAAGAGGAGAGTACAGTGGAGAAGAACAATGGACAACCCAGCGGAGGGAAGCAAAGAAGAGTGTGCTGTCATCTGTCAAGAACGATGGTTGAGGGGGTGAAGGTGGCAGAGAGGGCGGAGGGGGTAAAGGGGGGGGGTGGAAAAGGGGTGTAAAAAATAAATTTGAGGTGTCGGGAGACAGGTCATTTGTGAAATGGGAGAAGGGCACCATCAGCAGGTAGAAGCGACTAATTGCTTGAAATAGGAGAGTGAGAGTGAGGAAGGCGTGGACAGGAGCGAGAGAAGAGAGAAAAAAATGAAAGAGAGAGAGAGAGAGAGAGACTAAAAAGCTTCCGTTTTTGATACGCGTGCTTGGGCGTAGAGAGCGGTGCGACACCGCGAGGTGGAGCGAGGGATGGCTCATTTTTACAATGAATAAAAATGCGAAGTAAGCTTATAATCAAGATTAAACTGCAGCTTTCTCTTACTTGAACTTCGCTTCTGTTATATCGCACAGTGGATATGAGCTTACATTATTTTTGGGTTTTGCTTCTTTCTTTTCACCTCAACGAGTTACATGGGTGCTGTGAACGGCTTCTTTCCTTTACAATTTTAGATTGTATGATGCGGATTTGCTCAAGGTATAAATTTAATCATAAACAGGTCAGTCAGATAGCGCCGTAGTCTTTGTGACCAAATCGGGAAATCGTTTAGTTCAAATATAGAGGTTGGTTTCCCAATCTGCTCAGCGGGCCGATCATTTACTTCATCGCTAAACCGATCGTTAAGACTGTGTTTGCCTGATTCTATTGATAGAAATTTGTAAAACTTGGCCGTAACTATCGTTATAGTGCCCGTTAAGATTACTCATGAACAACCATTAACTATAACGGGACTTTTAACGATGGTTATCACAGCAACGGCCAAGTTTCACAAATTTCGATTAATAGAATCACTCATACACAGTTTTAACGATCGGATTAACGATGAAGTAAATGATCGGCCCGCAGGTCCAAGTCCAGCTGCCGGATTATACTGGAGGGAGCAAAGGATTATAGCGCGATCGGACTGGCCTGTTTGAAAGAACCTTGACTAACTTGGAAATCAACCAACCCCCTATTTATATGAATTACACGGTTTCCCAAGTTGGTCAGTGGTCACAAAGACTACATCGCTATCAGACTGACCTGTTTACTCGGACCTTGGGATTCGCTGTGCACAATGATTTAGGACAGATAATGCAACTTGATTCGCTGCAAATTCTTACTGCGGGTATAAAAATTGCCAATTTCAGTGTTACATCACTTGAAATCAACGTTGGGAGCATCCAAAAGTTCCGAGATTCACTCATACAAACTCGGAAAATAAGTTTATAATTAAGATGGCTGTTGTATTATACGAGTCAAAATAAGGGAGTCTTACGCACCTAAAAAAAAAAAAAAAAACGCTTTTGAGTATTCCTGTTGACAATGTTTGAACAGGGAAAATATATTATTGTGAAAGTAACACATTATCAAAGGAGCCTTAACTGATATCGTTGAGAATTTGGCTTGTGCTATCATTAAGTGTTGTAGATATCTGTTACGTGTAAAAAAATCATTCCAGAAGAAAAATTATTAGGTATTAATTTCTGTGTCCATGTATAGCCATTGTGTCCGATAGGCATAAACTTAATAAAAAAAATGAAATCTATGTTTTCGATATATCGCAATATTTTCACGATAAATCAAACCGAAGTGACATTTATTACATTGATTCGATAGAAAATTGAGCAATCTTTCGATTTACCTCAGTGCAATTTGAACGTAAAACAATTATTTTTCAAGTTATTTACGAAAAACCGACGCATTTTGACATTTTTTCAGAAATTCTCAAAAATTGAATTTTCATAAATCGCGCTATGCCAAAGTAACTAATCAATAAATTTAAACCACAATACATTCATTCGATAGGAAATTTTGCGTTCTTTCAATTAAGTCGTTCATTTTTAACGTAGGATGAGCGATTCCCGCGTAATTCGCGAAAAACTGGCCAGGGGTACTCCCCCCCTCGTTTTTTCAAGATGGCGGCGTTGGCGGCGGTCGGTGACTCTGGGACTTTCAGTATGTTATTTAGTAAGGTAAGTCCAACAACTTCCCGCAAAAAAAACTTTCATTATTAATTTTTTCCTTGAGGGCCATATAAACGGATCTAATTTGCCTGGAATATAAAACTGGTTTGAAGGAAATAAGAGCTATTTCTGGTCATTTCTCTCCTCCTCTCCTTCTTTATTCCTTTCTTATTGCTTTATTTTTGCTCATTTATGTTTCTATATTCTTCCTTCCCTCATTCCTTTCCTTTGGAAGGGCAAAACGATTCTTCGCTCCCAATCTCAAATATTGAAGGAACGAAAAGGTCGTGCTCTCCTCCAGTGTTGCCAGATCGAGTGTAAAAAGCCGTATCGTCCCCATTTAAATCAATGTAAAGCGTACGGCTTTTTCACCCCAATCTGGCAACACTGCTCTCCTCCCCCTTAGATTACACCACTGTAGGTACTTTTAAACAGTCTCAACTTCATTTCAAGCCAATTTCAAATTGACTTGTCACAACTTTTGAAATGAAGGTAAACAAACCGAATCTGTAAAAACAATGTTCACTAGAGATTTTCACAGTGGCGGCTCATGCAATTTGGCAACGATGCTTTTTTGCCATTTAAACCTATGCAAAAGTATCGATAACTTGGGGGTGCATTGCACCTCCTGAAGATCGATTGTTTAACATAGGTTTAAATGGAGAGATTACATTGTTGCCATATTGCACGAGCCGCCACTGGATTTTCATCACGGCTGCCTACGAAGTCCTTCCTCCAAAATTCCGTTCCTTAAAGGACCTTGCACTCTCTACAGCCTCTCTATGGCTCGTAGCACTATGGTCTGCGGGCCGATCATTTACTTGTTCGTTAAATCGATCGTTAAAACTGTCTACGAGTGATGCTATTGGTCGAAAATTGTAAAACTTGGCCGTTGCTATGGTAAACATCGTTAAGAGTCTCGTTAATTAAAGTCTATTTAGTATTCATGAGTAACCTTTAAATATCGGGCACTTTAACGATGGTTGCCATAGCAACAGCCAAGATTTACAAAGGACCGATAGAAATACCTACTCATGGACAGTCTTAACGATCGGTATACCGATGAAGTGAATGATCGGTCCGCAGGTATCGAAAAAGGTGGCCAAAAAACAGGGAGAACAAGTCATAAAAAATCATAATGTTCGACCTTTAAAGCTTAATTTTAAACTTTTAAATGATGTTTTCAGGTTTAGATTAATTTTTAATAGTGTTTTATGTGATTAACATCCATCTTTAAAGTTTATAAATGATCAATTCATAAATAATTTACTTTCTGATTTTTTGCCATTTTTTGAAGATTTCAGGCCAAAGTGCGTTGGGTCTGACAAAAAAATGTGAAATATAATTTTAAGTAAAAAAAAAGATGGCCCCATTAAAGAAGCTTGAGAAAAGATTTGGGTGCTTTAATAGTGAGAAACACCTAAAGTTTATAAATGATCAATTGATAAGAAATTTACTTTCTGATTTTTGGCCATTTTTTGACGAATTCAGGCCAAAGTGCGTTGGGGCTGACAAAAAAATGTGAAATATAATGTTAGGTAAAAAAAAAGTGACCCCATTAAAGAAGCTTGAAGAAAGATTTTGGTGCTTTAAAAGTGCGAAACACCTAAAGTTTATAAATGACCAATTGATTTGAAATTTACTTTCTGATTTTTGGCCATTTTTTGACGAATTCAGACCATAGTGCGTTGGGTCTGACAAAAAAATGTGAAATATAATTTTAGGTAGAAAAAAGTGACCCCTTTAAAAAAGCTTGAGAAAAGATTTGGGTGCTTTAAAAGTGCGAAACACCTAAAGTTTATAAATGATCAATTGATAAGAAATTTACTTTTTGATTTTTGGCCATTTTTTGACGAATTCAGACCATAGTGCGTTGGGTCTGACAAAAAAATATGAAATATAATTTTCAGTATAAAAAAGTGACCCCTTTGAAAAAGCTTGAAAAAAGATTCGGGTGCTTTAAAAGTGCGAAACACCTAAAGTTTATAAATGATCAATTGATAAAAAATTTACTTTCTGATTTTTCACCATTTTTTGACGAATTCAGACCATAGTGCGTTGAGTCTGACAAAAAAAAATGAGAAATATAATTTTCAGTATAAAAAAGTGACCCCTTTGAAAAAGCTTGAAAAAAGATTCGGGTGCTTTAAAAGTGCGAAACACCTAAAGTTTATAAATGATCAATTGATAAGAAATTTACTTTTTGATTTTTGGCCATTTTTTGACGAATTCAGACCATAGTGCGTTGGGTCTGACAAAAAAATATGAAATATAATTTTCAGTATAAAAAAGTGACCCCTTTAAAATAGCCTGAAAAAAGATTTGGGTGCTTTAAAAGTGCGAAACACCTAAAGTTTATAAATGATCAATTGATAAAAAATTTACTTTCTGATTTTTCACCATTTTTTGACGAATTCAGACCATAGTGCGTTGAGTCTGACAAAAAAAAATGAGAAATATAATTTTCAGTATAAAAAAGTGACCCCTTTGAAAAAGCTTGAAAAAAGATTCGGGTGCTTTAAAAGTGCGAAACACCTAAAGTTTATAAATGATCAATTGATAAGAAATTTACTTTCTGATTTTTGGCCATTTTTTGATGAATTCAGACCATAGTGCGTTGGGTCTGACAAAAAAATGTGAAATATAATTTTCAGTATAAAAAAGTGACCCCTTTAAAAAAGCTTGAAAAAAGATTCGGGATGCTTTAAAAGTGCGAAACACCTCAATTTCAGAGGGGTTGACAAGATTGGTCATCCGTATCAAAGATCGTATTTTCCTGGCATAAATATCTTGCTCAATATGCTCAAGAGCGGGGATAAACTTATAGTGGTAGAACTCATTTAAACTCTCTTCGGCTGGCTCAGAGAAAAACGCATCATTTTGAATACGCACTCATACGAGAACATGGGATTGGAGTTGAGAGAGCAAGGAAAAGGACTCAATGCAACAGGGAGAAACGAGACACAAAAAGGGGGAAATATAAAAGCACGAGGAAACGAGGGGGGGGGGGAGAGGGGGGAGTGAGGGGGGTGAAATTCGCCGATTTCGACGCAGGGTCTTGTATTTAGCTTCTGTATCGATTCGTAAAGCTTATCAGTGGGTATCAGCCTCTTATTTCCATTTGCTATTTATTCACTGTACCAGTGATGCCATGTTTCAAGTTGCATCCCATACCTTTCGCATTCACTGAAAACAAAAGATATTACTGTCTCGGCAAAAACGGACTTTGGATACACGCAAAACGCGTACATTGCTTGATGCATTAACCAACCGTATTGCAGAATTGGCAAACGAATTTGGAAATTTAACAAATCTGTCATTGGCAAAAACGGACTTTCGAAACTCGCAAAACGCATATACTGCCATTAACCACCCGCATTACGGAATTGGCAAAGCAAACTCATCAAATCTAATTTGCTAGTTGTGCAAGTCAAACTGATAATATATTAACTAATATATAAACATTAACGTTTGCAACTTTAGCAATAAACATTGCTACGTTAGCAAAATGCTTGCTGAACTGTCAACATTTTCGTGACTTTTGCAAATTAAATCGCTGGTCTAGCAAAAATTTGCGATTTTCGCAAAGTCCATACTGCTGTTTCAGCAACTATGAATTTGGCGATTTTAGCGCCGCGTTTGCAGGCCGGGTTTTTAGCAAAACGCAATGGTTTATATTTGTACATATAGCAATGTAGGTGGGTATCCAAAACTCAGAAATAGACCTGTTTCGTGATGACTTCACAATCAAAATTGGTTCCAAACAAATGCTCTATCTCGCTAACTCTCGTGGATTTATTACCCATAAGAAATCAGATCCAAATTTTCGAACGCAAATTCATGCTAGTTAACCATCAGTTTTCTCAAATTTTATTACACCACTAGATTCCACGTGCCTTAAAGAATCTTTTCACTCTAACATAATTCCTAAAAGATCACAAGCGAATTTACAATCACAGTTATACCGAAAGATGTTCTACGTTTTGTCCTTGTCTTACTCATGGTCTCTTATGGGAGTATCACCGCCATGACACTCAATCATCCTAACCTCTCTTCGTATCGAAGCTTGTTCGAGGTACAACACATGGTGTGATGGTGCTGATGAGCCCATATCGTAGAATTTTGTGCCCATAAGAAACTGTGAGTGGGACAAGGACGAAACATAGGACTTTCTTCGTTATAACTGTGATTGTACTTACATTAATGCGCTATGTTATAAAAATGTTGTTGTAGCGTGCTTATATTTTAAGGTACGCGGAATCCAATGGTGTAATAAAATCTGAGAGAACTTTTTGTTTACTAGCACAAATTTGCATTTGAAAATTTGGATCCTCTTTCTTCTGGGAAAACCCACGAGAGCGAGTGAGATGGAGTATTTGTTTGGAACCATTTTTTTTTTCCTGACGTCACACTAAACAGGTCTATACTTTATTTTCAAAGTTAATTCTACGAATGAATCAAAATTTAGGCTCTGGTTAGGGCCTACCTTAAATTTTGACTTGCGATATCTCGACCGCGAAAAAAGGTATTGACCTCCTGTTTGCACTAAAATTCTTGGTTTTTATGTGCTTTTGAATGATGTATCACACGATAGGACCCGTTTTTTACAGGGTCGAGAAATGGTCTAAATCGAACTTCGATTTTCGATACATCGAATTAGAAAAACGATATCGGACTTTTGATTGCCCCTTAATGCACAACTTTTTACGCCTTTTCGAATGAGGTATTAAAAGATAGGGGCTGCCATTTCACAATTTTGAGAAATGGGGGTTTTCCCGCCAAAAATGTTAAGGTGCTTAAAGCCCTAAAAGTCGACTTTCGGTTTATTTGATTGTAAATTCGTATTTTTTTCTTGAAAGTAATCATTAAGTAGAGCATTTTACATGTGCAGTTTTTTGTTTTACGACTATTTTTGTAGGAGTTAAGAATTTTCGAAAATTGGTCCTATATCGAACTTCGACCTTCGATATCTCGAAAACCAAAAAAGATATTGACATCCGCTTTAAGCCAAAATGCTTAGAATTTTACTCTATTTCAAATGAGGTATCACAAGATAGGGGTTGCTATTTGAAAATCTCGAGATTAGGGGGGTGCCCCCCCTGAAACCCCCCCAAAAACCACATTTTGGGTTGTGACAGTAATTTTAAATGAAACTTCAGGTCCGACTTACTATAAAACCGATTTTTCCAGATTTTTTTTTATCGTCACCCGTTCAAGAAAACCATAGTGAGCATGTTATGTGAAACACCCTATATGTTATAAATATATGTTATAAATATATATAAATATCTGTTTTTAACCCTTTACGGGTCAAGCCCGAGTATATTCATTTCTCTCCTCTAGTCTATTCCGTATTGTTCCAGTCTTCAATCCGTGTATAATCGTGATTATTAATGAAAACACCAACAAGATAAATTTTCATCGGGCGCCTTCAATTCATCGTATAGGCAATTCCAACTCCCTCAAGTACGAGCAGCTAACTATTTTCCCTCTAGAAGGGAAGAGTGGCATTTGAACTAACCTGGCCCTTAGAAGGTTAATACTCCACTGAAGAGGTATTCTGAGCAATAAGGTTAAATTTCATTTTCAGGGTAATCTGAGACCCCAAACCGAAAAATGATTTTCCCCAATTTTTTCGTTGTTTGGCAAAAACCCAAAAGTTTGACTTCTTAGAACTTTCTTCCTCAATATATTTTTCAACTCAAGGTTTTTCACCTGGAAGAGCAGTTCTTTAAAAAGAGGAGCATCATCTGCATTTAACATGCTTCTTTATCCCTTTGCTCTCCGTTCGATGCTCCGAGAGTTTCATCGTGCCGTGCGGAGCAACTGACTGATAGAAGGGAGAAGTTATTTGCCTCAGTAATCTCTTGAGCACTTTAGATTTTCCTTCTTACATTCGTGGCCCGTTTCAAAAATGTCGCATCTTACACTCAACCTGAGCGCTCCAATACTTCTTATCAGTCACATTTACCGCTCATCTTCATTCGTTCGTTCTTTTTTCTTCTCTTTTCATTTGATTTTGATTTTTATCTTATGGATGTCAAATTACTCCGCATCACGTAAACTGTCCAACGTTTTGCAGTGTGCATTCATTTCAAAATCTTGCTCAATCATCAAATAACTCATACCCTCAAAATGCTAGATGCAGATGTGCAGGTGGTGCCCGCTGGGTGCCTGGAACGGTTTGTATCTTGTAGTATTCAAAATCGAAGATTCCGTTTCCTCGGGATTTCAAAAGGGGTCCATTCAAAATCGGCATTTTTCGTCCACTGTTTGTTTTTGACGAAACTGTGGGTATCGATTGGGTTTACTATTAGTAGTGGATCCCGACATTTTCGCGACCTAAAACCAATTTTCAGAGGGGGGCGGGGGGTCAGAGTTGAAACCTTCAAACTCAAATATCTCGCTGACGAATAAAGCTTTTGAAATGTGATTTGCGCAAAAAAAAAGGAAAATAAAATTTTCTTTAATTTGACTACCCATAATTTATGTTCCACAAAATTTTAAAAAAACACTTGCAATTTGCAATTTTTTTATTTTTAGGCCCAACACTTTTTACAAATTTTGAAATTCTGAAAAAACGCATTCTTCGATTTTGATCTCTATGAGATATGTTATTCTCTAGAAAATTTTCTATAATTTCGTCTAAACCTCAAGCTGGGGAAACTTTCCGTTTCTGAGTTATGAATTTTTAAAGGGTCAAAAATCGCTAGCGTTCTCAGCGACAGCGACGAAACCTAAAAAAAGCATTTCTCCGCTTCTAACCAACAAAAATCTGGGTGTCGTCATATAGGTGTGATATTTTTTTCATGTTAACGTCGGTTTAATTCGCCGCTGTATTGAAAACTTCATTTCTGAATTTTATGTTTGCTTATGCGTTTATCAAAAAGGTTTTTTTTTGTAATTAATATGATGGTTAGTTAAATTAATGGTAGGTAATTTATATAGAGCATTCATGATATAGTATCACTTTGATGTAGTAATTTTAACAAGCTTGAATTATTCACTAAACTGATACAAGACGCAGTAAACCCAACCCAGCTCTCATTGTATTTTTCAAAGAAACCAAGAGATAAGAGGGACGGACAAAAGTTATTTAAGTGGCCCTTTTCAGCTCCGTTTTATTTTTCATATTTTGAGCAAACTTGCCCTCTCTCCGTTTTCGGGATCGTTATCTGATCTCAGACGAGAATGACTACCTACTTTATTTCTTTGCACACCAGCTTTTTACTCAAATGAGCACCCTTTTTCGAGAGAGACTCAATATTTGGAAAAAAAGCTCTGGGGAGAGGAGAGGGGGTGGGAGAGAGGCGCAGGCGGTATTCTGAAGGAGCAATGAGAGATGGAAATGCGCGGGTCAAGGAAGAAGGTGACAGGAAAGTAAACGGGGACAAAAGCAGCACATATTTGATATGAAACACTGTTCTGTTTCCAACTTCAGAATGCAGCCTTTCATATTAGAAAAAAGCAGCAGAAACACATATTTTTGCCGTCGTGCAACATAAACAATGGAAGGTGGAATCAATGAGATTTAAATATAGTAGGAGAAGCAATCTATTTAGAAAGGCAACCAACATAATTGACCTGGAAGACTTTCAGGTTACAGTTACAGGTTACTGGAAACTTCCCCACCCTACACCATGTGAGCTAGTTTTAAGCTGGGTTACCTCCATATGGACTTTTCAAAATGTCTCTTATCTTATATTTTTTGTTAAAAACAGCCGATCACAAATAAGTTCTTCGGAAGATTTCAACAGCACTTATTAGTATTATGAATGGTTACTCAAAATTATTATTAAAATGGCATCCTTTTGTTTTTAATTACAAAAATAAAACGTGAAAAGAAAATTGGAAACGTGTTCATGAAGTTACGCCGTTTGAAATCAGAGAGCTCGACTTGTAGGTAATTTAGCGTATTGAGACTTAAAACGCCAAAAATAATGCGACGGTCCGACGATCACGTCGGATACCATAATACACAATGGAAGAAGGGGGAAATGTCTATTTTTAACCTAGCCCCAAAATCTTACACGTTGGTTTCACCGGATACTGAATAATTTGTCACTCCGCAGATATCCCTGGCAAGATTTAGCACCAATGAGCACCGATAATCGTTTGAAGAAGATCCTTCTTTTAAGCGCTGCACACACAACTGGATTTCGAAAAAATTCTAAACAAAGTGTGGCCATCATTTACTCTCTTGATGAGGCATCTATAGACTTCTTTTTGTCCGAATGTTATCTGCAAACCATACAGCTTTAATAATGTCACCAAGGGATGTTGGTGAAAACATTACAAACTCTTGGTGACAACGCCAGAAAGGTGGTACTTTTTGGAACATTATTAGTGATCCTTTGATGTTCGATTTTGCCAGGTATATATAAATCTCGTTGGGTGGGATGAGTTTAGACTGTTCCCAGATCTGGAAGAACAACTTCCCTCTTTCTAATGAAAATAATTGGAAATCAGGTGACAGTTACGCTTTGATCCAACAATCCAACCCTGATCTATGAAGATAATGGTGGACAGTGGCACATTATAAACCAGCTCATTTCTTAGGAAGAAGGCAGCTTTTCTCCTTAATCTGACAACGGCGCGAAGTTTGCGGACTCTTCGGGCGTCAGGGGCAAAATGTGGTTGGTGATGGAAAAACAGTGAGGAGTGGAGGGATTTGAAAGGGGCGTCGAATGCAGGGAACAACGCTCAGAACAGTCATGGTCGGGAATGACATCATCAAACAAGGAAGTACACGAAACGCAGGATGACAACACAGGTAGAGAAGTCAGAAAGACAGAGAGGTGTGAGAGAGAAAAAGAAAGTTAGAGAGACTTTTAAACTCAGGAGAGAGTGAATTGCAACTTACATATTCAATTGATGATGTTGGATAAAAGGTTCCAGCTCGTGGTATTGAGCCACTCCTATAGTGAATACCCTGCAATACCCGTGCAACATGATTTATAACGTGTTCTATATCGCATTCACTTTTTGTAAGTGTAACATTTATCTCACATTTTTTGTACATTTTTTTCTTTAAGAAAAAAAAGAAGAAAAAAAAAGTAGCTGATATTTCTTAAGAATTTTCTTACACACATGAGTTGACGGAGTCACGAAACTAATTCAAACCAACATAACAAGGAGTGTTAATTTGAGTTTTTAACAATGGGGGTGTTGCATGGGTCGGAATTCGTATGTTTTGTTGGTGTGCATCTCATGTCCTAAAAGAGCTAAGAACGATGGTGTTATCAGTTTTTTCCTACGCCAAATGGTTGCCGAGAAAAATTGATGTGAAATTTGGCCCTCTCAAAAACGACCTACCAGAGCCACCTGGTGGTGAGCCAGAGTAAGCAGCGCTTGGTGACGTCAGAACCTTGATCGGAAGAGATCGCCCGTGTGCCGAGGCAAAGCCAGCACGGTCGCGCTGAGCATTCTCACGGGAATCAGGGGCATCTCGCGCGGCCGCCAAACCCGATACACTTTTCATGAATTTTACCTAGGAACCGTTGATCACACGTAAAAACAAAGTACACAGATCGAAAGAACGTGAAATTCCCTATCAGCCTGTTAACTTTTTAGACTCTCTATGACATACCAACATAGCAAAAATTGCGACAATTCGGAGAAAAACCCACCTTTTCTTGATGACATAAGCAATATCCGTTTTTACAAAAGCTTTATTTAACCGACCCTGAACATTGAAAGAGAATTGCAAATGCATCAATTAGATAGGAAATTTGGTGTTCTTTAAATTTAATGTTTTGCATTTTCCTCATAAGACCAATAGTTATTGAGAAAAATGGACATATTTGAAAAATATCTCACGTTAACGGTGAAATTTCCAAATTCCCGATTTTTGGAATTAGCCAGTTATCTGAGAGATGAGGCTACCCACAGGTCTAATAAGGGAGGCATCTCAATGTAAATTTTGTGCTCTTTAATTTTGGTAAGAAAAGCTTTCGTCGTAGGATGCACCATTCAGAAGATAGCTTGAGCTTTCGACTAGAAAAACCTCCGTTCTAAGCGTGAATCCTTCACTACAACTCGAGACTCGAATCAGTAATTTCAATTTATTTCGAGAATGGTGCATCCAACGACAAAAACTCTTCACACAATAATTAAAGAGCACAAAATTTCCTTCAAGATACTTTCCTTATTGGGCCTGTGGGTAGCCTAATCTCTCAAATAACTGGCTAGTTCCAAAAATCGGGAATTAGAAAATTTCACCGAAAACTTGAGGTATTTTTCAAATATATCAATTTTTCTCACTAACTATTGATCTAATGAAGAAAATGCACTCTAGTAAATTTAAAGAGCACCAAATTTCCTATCTAATTGATACATTTGCAATTCTCTTTCAATGTTCAGGGTCGGTTAAATAAAGCATTTGTAAAGAAGGATATCGCGTTTGTCATCAAGAAAAGGTGGGTTTTTCTCCGAATTTTCGCAATTTTTGCTATGTTGGTATGTCATAGAGAGTCTAAAAAGTTAACAGGCTGATAGGGAATTTCGCGTTCTTTCGATCTGTGTACTTTGTTTTTACGTGTGATCAACGGTTCCTAGGTAAAATTCATGAAAAGTGTATCGGGTTTGGCAGCCGCGCGAGATGCCCCTGATTCCCGTAAGAATACTCAGCGCGACCGTGCTGGCTTCGCCTCGGCACACGGGCGATCTCTTCCGATCAAGGTTCCGACGTCATCGGGCGGTTTTCGCTGGTTTCCCGCCAATTGGACCGTTTCAAAAAGTTTCAAAATTTCCCAACTTCACACTCAATTTTCTCAGCTTTCCCGCGACCAAATCCAAAAAAGAAAAAATATGGGGTCCTTAATTTTTTCTCTAGTTTCTGAAAGTGAATTAAAAAAAAAGTGTGCAACACCCCCATTGATTCTTATAATGTTTAAAAAATTATACCTCTCTTTGCTCTAGATACGTGTCTTTGTTAAACGCTGGTAACTTCTTCATGCGTAGCTACTTTTATTTTGTTTTATTTATTCGTCCATTTATTAATTGAATGATTTAATTGTTTATAAGTATGATTCTTACTTAGATTTACAATGACTTTATTGAAATAATTTTTTCTGATTGGTACGAAAATAATTGGACGCATAGTTCTTCGAAGTTTTATTGAACGGCTAAAAACAATTCCCCAGTTTAATTTGAAAGTAAATCGAAGTATACTTTCAATGCAGCATGATTGATATTCAATTACAATTCTTCCAAAATCTGAATGAGAAAATTGGAAAATTATAAAAGGAAGTTTGACAGCTTTAGAATGAGAGAATTATGAAATCATAACGATGGGATAAACTGCAGTGATACTAAAAATAAAGCGACAATTGGACAAACCGAGATAAAAAGAATAGACAAAATCATACGATTATCATTAAGTAAATATCATGAATTGTAATTTGGCAACGTTGTATCTTGTTCATTTAAACGCATATTAAAGGTCTAGTTTGAATGAACCCGAAGAAAATCTCAATAATTTAATCTTCATAATGGGTTTAAATGGAGAAAATGCAACGTTGCCGCTGCTTTATATTCTATGCTATCGGTATGATCTCTTCAAAACTTATGTTTTATAGTTTGACTTCGCGACTGTAACTTAGGAAACGTGACCCGTTTATTGAATTCAAGACAATTCTTCAACAGAGGCAAGTTTACTTTCATCCACCGTGAGAGAAAAAATATTATTGGATTTTTTTTTTTTTTTTTTTTTTTCCAAGATCCAGAATATAGAATTGAGTGGTGAAGAGACTAGAGAGTGGCGTCAGCGAGCATCAATTCTCAAGGGTGTGTGTATAAGGTATGAAGGAAAATCGTAGTTGATGTCAAACGGCAAAAGAGTTCCCCTTCCCACCCTCTTCGATGATGTCGCATGAAGGTCCTTCCATCGAGGAGCAAATTGAAGAATAATATTTTTGACGCTCCTTTTTTTCCACGGTTGTAGACTCTTGACTCTTAAGGTTGGTCTTATTGAATGTTGTCCGGAAGGACTCTTCATGGGTTTTCTCTTGAAATTAAATGAGTGCCAAGCAACACAAAAAATCGGTGCGATCATTTCTCGTCCAATATTTTTTCATGCCTCAAAATTAGCCTCTTTGCAATACTAGGTATAACTTTCCAGCACTGCTTCTCATAGATTTTATATACCCTAACTTATACAAGGTGTGTGGAAAGTCCCGGGACGGCTTCATAACTTTTGAACTGCTGCAGATAAAAAAACCAAACTTAGGGGATGTTTATAACTTAATAGGAACTACTTTTTGGCTTACCCACAAATTCCGGGGGGCGCCCGCAAAGGAAGGTTTCGTTCCCCAACTCAAAATTTTCAAATGGCAACCCCCATCTTGTGATACCTTGTTTGATAGAACATAAAATTCTAAGACTTTCAGCGCAAACCGAAGGTCAATATCATTTTTAGTTTTCGATATATCGAAGGTCAAAGTTCGATTTGGACCCATTTTCAAAAAATCATTCCTACTTTTTGAAAAGTCGGAATTTAAAAAACTAGGAGTCCGAAATACTCTAAAAAGGAAGTTCTTTTCAAATATAATTACGACTTGGACACAACTGTATAGTCAAAAGTAGGCTTTAGAGCCTCCAAAAGTAATTGACATTTTGGCCCCTCAGGGGTGGGTATCTCAAAACTTCCGTGTGATGACATCTACTGGGCGATACATCGATGAAAAGGGCATAAAAAACTAACCATTTTGGCGCAAATCGGAGGTTGATATCGTTTTTCATATTCGAGATATCGATTGTTAAAGCTCGATTTACAAAGTTCGATATCTCGAATGTGAAAAACGATATCGACCTCCAATTTGCGCCAAAATGGTCAGTTTTTAAGCTCTTTTCATCGATGTTTCACCCGGAAGTTTTGAGATACCCACCCCTGAGAGGCCAAAATGTCAATAACTTTTGGGGGCTCTAAAGCCTACTTTTGACTATAGTTGCGTCCAAGCCGTAATTATTTTTGAAAAGAACTTCCTTTTTAGAGTATTTCGGACTTCTACTTTTTAAATTCCGACTTTTCAAAAAGTAGTTATAATTTTTTGAAAATGGGTCCAAATCGAACTTTGACCTTCAATATATCGAAAACTAAAAACAATATTGACCTGCGGTTTGCGCTGGAAGTCTTAGAATTTCATGTTCTTTCAAACAATGTATCACAAGATGGGGGTCGCCATTTGAAAATTTTGAGTTGGGGGCGAAACCCCCCTTTGCAGGCGCCCCCCGGAATTTGTGGGTACGCCAAAAAGTAGCTCCTATTAAGTTATAAACATCCCCTAAGTTTGGTTATTTTATCTGCAGCAGTTCAAAAGTAATGAAGCCGTCCCGGGACTTTTCAGAAACCCTGTATAAGCCTTATCTTAGGCTCATATAAAACCAAAAATAAACGGAATTTTACAAAAGTACCTTAATAAGAATTCATTTTGGTAAAGCAGTTGAAAGTTAGTGGTGTTTGTCAAAAACAGGTGCGCGTTTCACGTTGTACCTCTAATCTGTTCTGGTTGAGTTTTTGAAATTATCTTCTGATTATTAAAGAAATAATTTTTATTCGTTTGAGAACCAAAATTTCGCAATGAGTACCGTTGTTTTCATCTATTTTGTTTACTTCAGCGCCACGTGACCAGGACCGTAATTTTAATTTAAGGGGGCCCTGAGGCCATGTTTACTTAGGTCCTCCATTATTGGTAATGGAAACATGGGTGTGAAGGAGGAAAACCCCTCCCTCAATTGGAGGAGGGAAACTTGAAAATTTAATCACTTACAAGTTGCAGTTTTGAGGGATTTTGTAGCATAAAGACATGATAGTAGTTTAACTTATTCTGCCGGGAGAGGAAATTCTGGCTACCGTTATAAAGCCTCCATTTCCTTCCTGTCAATAATCATGAGAAGAAATATTCGGATGTTTTGCACCGGATGGCCCCAATTTTTTAGTGATATTGTGGGATGAGTCTATGTCTATCTTAATCTCTATTTTTGTGATAGAAAGTTCTATAATTCTTAAAAATAATCAAATAAAACAGAAATAAATCCTCAAAGACTTTCCCACCTAGGACGTCAAATATCTCGCTTAGAGTGCGTAACTTTGAAAACAAGCTAGTGACCATAAATGACAGTTTTGATGACACGATCAATATAATTCATTTTTTAAATTTACTTTTTTTAAATTTATACATATATTTTTTTTTTATAATTTTTTTATATAAATAGTAATGAACGCTTGAATGGATTTATTCATTTAGGAAATGAGAACGGCTCAATAATGCAGAAAAAGACATCAAATCTAAATTCTTGTCTACGTTACAACAGTAATATTGTATGGAAGTTATCGAATATACTTTTATTTGTGTCCCTGTGTTAACCTCCCCTTGACATTGCCTAACTATTTCGAAAGATTTTGTTTGTTTTTGTTCATTTTCTTGAAGAAAATGTCTTTCAATGGAAACAATTTAGATCATGATCATTATGTACCAGCACAATAAAGATTAATAATTTTAAAATATTTTTTCCCTGTATAGACGGTCTTATGGTTTTGAAACGCAAATTTTGACTCCGTTATATACAAGCAATCCTTACGGATGAAGAGGTCTGTCTGAGAAAGATGTTAGGACGAGGACAAGAATGAAATAGAGTAGGAACAAGGTGATGTATAGCAAAAGAAATGAAAAAGAAAAACAGGAAAATTGATGGAAGGATTAAGTAATGGAATGAGCTATCTAACAAAGGGATTAGCGTTGGAGTGTAAGATGTGAACTATGAATTGTGTGACTAGAATATTGTGAGAAACCAAAGGTCGTAAGGTGAGCTGAGAAATTAAAGTAATCTTAAAAGGCAACTGAACGTCTAAAGTGTTTTTAATCAAGGAGGAACCCCTACCAAATTGAGGAGTCTTTCAGTGTCAAGGTAGAAGCATAAAATTCGGTTTGTCTTTGGAAATTAACAATCAGATTGTAATGGAATTGAAGGGACAAAGTTTTGAAGGATTTGAGGAGACCAGAATCAATTTCAAAAAAAGTTACAAATAGTTCCTGATAATCCTGACGTGTCAAACTGTTATGTTTTTGAGAATGCATGGGAAATAATAAACGAATGAAATTTATTGTTTCCCATAGTTCCAACCAGATCGTAAGCTTAATGAAATGACTATCACTCGAATCCTCAGCTTATAAAAAGTACTAGTCCATTTTTTTAGTTTAATTTCAAATTCAAAACACAATCTGAATCAATTTTGGACACGCTATACAATATTTACGATGATTTGTTCATTTCAGTTAGGAATCGTGAAAAGTATCATACATTTTACACCAACATTTTGTAAGACGTAATATTACTGGTAGGCTGAGCTTACTCTACAATTTGTTCCTTACTCTGAAATATAACTTTTGAGAGGAAACTGTGTTTATTTCAATGAAGCTACTTTGCGCGCATTGATGTATATTTTCTTCTTACCTTAACATACATACGGAAAAACTCCTCAAAAGTGAGTTGCTCCATTCTACAGCCAAAAAATAAAAAGTGTGAGAATGTTACTTACAGAAGGCGGGGATAGATTTATAGTTGAGCCTCGCCTCTCTTGTGGACCGAAGCTGGAATGCCGTCTAATTGGTAGCGGACCACCTGGACTTCCGGGGCCGCCTGGTGAAGAAGCACACGATGGAGCTATTTTGATTTTAGGTGCCATCAGGGTATTATCGGAGAGGCGGCGGCTGGTATATGCGTTGTGCACTCTCAGGTAGTTGCTGTCCGGTGACGATGGTGATGTCCTATTCCACCAAGAACCTAGCATCCCGGAGTCTGAGAATCAGTTATCGGATTCGAAGAGGAAGACCATGCACAAAAACACACCGACAACATTGAACAAACAATCCACCACGGAGAAGACACATATTTATAAACAGAAGACATTAGTACACATGTTTAAAAGAAATATTTCATCACTTTTTTAATCAGATGGTTGAAGAGAATCAAGACATTGACGAAGGAGAAGTCGTAAATGATTTGATTTGGACCACGTACACGATGTGAATGATCATCAAATCTTCAGAGTTGGAGATCCTTAACCAGGAAACGGTTTTATTGACTTCACGTGGAAGTTAAGGTGATTCTATGGCAAACTCCCGGAAATTTTAATCCGATAGATGGCGTTACTTGTAGCTGGCACTTCTCTGAACAGACGAATATTAGACAAAAAATAGGACTGTCAGCACCTGCTTAATTTTTTGCTTGATTTTTTGAGCCATAAACGGGCCACATTGGTTCTAAAATAAAGGCGTAACTATATGCAAAGAAAAAATCATATGTAATTTGGAGTTGTATCAGTAAAGATTACAGGTCTCTGTTTCACCTGTAATCTTTACTGATACAACTCCAAATTACACATGATTTTTTCTTTGCATAGTTACGCATTTATTTTAGAACCAATTTGGTTCGTTTATGGCTCAAAAAATCAAGCAAAAAATTAAGCAGGTGCTGACAGTCCGATTTTTTGTCTAATATTCGTCTGTTCAGAGAAAACAGCCGAAAACCGTCAAAAAACGGCTATTTTCGGAGCCAGCGACAAGTTACGCTATCTATCGGATTAAAATTTCCGGAAGTTTGCCATAGAATCACCTTAAAAGGTATACAGCAGTATTGAAAATAGGTTAGAAAACAAAAAATCCGTCGATGCATCAATAATGAAAATTAGAAAGGACGAAAGTGCCAAAATAAGAAGCTCTCTTGTATGGTTTAACTTTTTTAGTCTGTTATTTTAAATATGAAACACCAAATTTGAGATAAAACCAGTGCAGAAAGCAAAGACGATTTTCAGTACAATTACATAGACAATCCGTCAATTCATCAAGAGTAACAAGGAACAAAGTAAACAGCAAAAGAAGCTTTTCAGTGGTTTTTTTTCTTCCAGCCCATTTGTTTGAATGTGAAACGCCAAATTCAAGATAAAATCAGTCCGGAAAGCAGCAACGATTTTTATCGCAGTTAAATGCTTATTCTCCAACAAAATTGAGTCAATTCGTGGTAAAAATGATATAATGGTAATTATATTGAATGCTTTCATTGTTAAATGCATCTTATTCCAAATATCTGTTTGATGAGTAACTGTAGGTTAGATGTGTGGGAGGATGTGGTCCATTAAAAGAGAACAATATAAGTTCTGAGCCTATTTAAAGCACCATTACTTGGACTGGAGATTATCTAAGGATCTTCGCGTATTTTAGAATTTGATTCTGTGGACCAAAATAGACCAGTAAAAAGTAGCTGTTTACATGTTCAATTTCAACAAGCTAATTTTGACATGAACGGAAAGGAATTCTTTTGCCTCTGATATTAATTTCGATAAACAAGATTTGCAAATATACCCTTAGAAAGTAAGGACAAAATTAAGCAAAACCATGCAAGTAAACTCAAATTTTTAAAATTAGGACAGCAACAAAGTAAATATGTACAAGTAAAGTCATTGTCTCTCACACCAAGGGAAAAGGTCTGCCATAGAAGTTGGGCACTCCAAGTTTTACATTTATTTTCTATACATATATTCGCGCCCCTTGAATCTATGTGCGACGTTTGGAGCTCAATTTCTAATAAAAGTTGAGTTTTGTACATTCAACGAATTAAATAATAACAGCCGACCCTTTATATATGGGGTAAGTAGCCTATACCTAAGCAGAAGTCCACAGAGTTCACTAGCTGGACAATAGCCAGATTGAAAAAAACTAGAGAAACTGCGTAGGAAGCAGACTAAATCTTAAAAGGTTTTAAATTGAAAAATTGCTTCTGAAAAGAGATTAAAATTTGTGAATTTTGACTGGATTCACGTTAATATACGTTTGGTTTTTACTTTGTTATGGATACATACCCCGTGAACCCCGTTGTATTAGAAATCTAGTTTTGAAGGCCTGAAAACTAATGAAGGGTAGGATGAATGATAATTAATAGTGTAAATTTGGCTCCGTCGTGTGGTCTCTTTGTGCCTTGAAGCAGGTAAACAGGCAACTTGCAGCTCAGGCCACTTGTTGATGTTGGTCCACAGATATAAACATCGGCAAGTCGAGGTGGTGGAGCGTTTTCATTGTCGAGCCCCCATCTCCGTTCCAGGAACACGAAATATGCATAAACCGAGTTTAAACATTTAGCGTTGTTGTCACGTGCATACTTCTTTTTCCGCCCACTTTCTCGGATGAGATTCATTTCCTTGTTTTCTTTTTTCTTATCAAGAAGCCTTTTACTTACAAACCGCGCAAGGTAGATCCACTATACTTTACTTCCATTTTTATGGAGTTATACTTTCATTATTGATAGAAGAACCACTGGTTCGGACTTCTAAGATTGATTTATAACTCAGAGTAGTACTTGAAGGTATGATTACGCACAAGTTTGTTTTACTCGTTTTGCTTTTTAGTGATTTTCAAATGCACGAAATAAAATTGTATTATATTAGCTTACTTATAAAGAATGTTATGAACTCGTTGTTGGACTTTCTATCTCGATTAATGAGCACTTTTTTGTAAAATTTGAATTCTAAACCGATAAACTTTCTCTTCGTTTTGCTTCTTATGGTTTGCTCATCAAAAGTAGAAATACTGGCTTCGTACACGCAATCACGTTATAAATGAAACCACTTTTTCAAAACTCAGACTTAAGGACCCTCAAACTTTTGTTTTATTTTGTCTGATCGTATATAGTCAATACTTCCAAAGGATAAAAACAAGTACAAACATGAATAGAACATCTATCAACACGGAAGTGTTAACACTCATATCCACAGTTTCAAAAACACATATATTTACAAACACATTGAGAATTCGAGCATTTGCAAAGAATAGGTTGAATATTTGATAATTTACAACAATTTTATTTGGAAGAACGGACTGCCGGTTCAAAAAATGGACTGAAAGCTATTCGAGCCTCAAATACAGAAAGACATAAAATGAGCAATTTTGACCATTCCCATCAAAATAACCGAAAAAGTTTGATTTCATTATCGGTCAAAATTAGATCAGAATATACACTGGGACTTCTCTGTTTTATATTGGAGGAAAAAGTAGGAAAATTTCGTGCAAAGGCTTTAAGACTGTCGTTCAATAAAGTGTCATTCTTAGTCACTCATTACTTTCCCTGAAGTTCAGTTCAGCCACATTTCCACTCCTCTTAATCACCTTTCGCAACTGTCAATACTTACAATTATAACCGATTGCGAATGGAAGAAATACACATTTTTTACAGGTTTTAAACTGAATGTTTCTGACCGATGCTGAGCTCAAACTGGCCAGATTATAACGTAACGATTACGAAAAATTAAACAGTTTAAACTGTCTCTTGTTAATGACAAATAAGGATTTCTTTAAAATCATCGTTTTCTCTCGGAACAACTTTCCCCAAAATTTCCTTAAAATTCTGATTACATTGTGTGAGTAATGAAATCAGAATTATTATAAGCACACGATACGCTGTTAATCATCAGGTTAGTAAATATTCATCTGTAATGAATCCAATTTATTAATGTAGAAATCACAAAAAACAGTTTACCTGAACAAGCTGTCAGAAGAAACGGTAATGACATTTTTCAGTAATTTTTGGACTAAGCCTCCTCCAATTCTTTACATCGTCAATTATGCTTGTCGAGTATTATTTACTTGAGATTAGAAATTTAAAAATGACTGACCGATAGCATGATGAAAATATAAAATGAAACGCCGCACTCACCACCAGAATTTTTCCTCGCCATATCTTCCGCGGAGGATGTTTTCCTTTGTTCAACCCTTACATTCGGTATACTGAAAGGAGCCACGTTCATATTATCTGAGCTACACAGATGACGTAAAGGCCGATGTCGGTCTGGACTTGATTGTAAGGGCATTGTATCTAATTTTAATTTATTGCGTTGATTCCTGAGAAATAGAAAAAGTTTTGGTTAGATGTACGGACTTGGAATGAAGATTTTCAACGTTCAAAAATGTGTTCAATTGATCTAAAAATTGGATAAATATATGGAACATTGATTAATGTAGGACATCTAATTGTTTAGTCTAACAATAGACTAGGTCGATAAGAACAGTCCAAATTGATCAAAAATATGATTCAATACTTTGATGACTCTCCATTTCAAAGTCGCGATCAATATGCGTCTTTAAAAACCGATGTATAAAGGTTACCTACCCCAATCAATTTTTATTCTGCATTAAAGTAATAATTTATGCAAGCTGTTTCGGACCTTGCGATCATTATTTTTTGTTTTGTTGTTCTAGTATGATGATTCTTACCTGTCAATGTGATCGAACATTTCGAGTAAAATATTGATCAGAGCTGTGAATTGATCTAAATTTAAAGATGGGTTGACTAGTTGTGGCATTAGTATAGGCATCACTCTAGTCGCCATTAGGTTGACCGATAGTCCATATTTCTTATCAGACAGCATAGTTGAATAAATATCTTTAAAACAGAAAATTATACACATTTCTTATTAGGAAAAGGAAAGAAGAGTACGAATAACATTTAGAAGGGTTATACATGCCAGCAATAGAATTCGAATTGAGCACAGTAGTTTGATATAGTCTCAACTATCGCATACAAATTGGCATCATTTTGCGCATCACATAACTAATAAGTTAAGATGATTTTAGGGTCGATTTGTTCCAACCATGGACACCACGTCGCGCTGCTGATAAATAAGTCAACATTTTTTGGCTAAAATTGTCGAATTCACGCTAAAAACACAAATCTGAGGAACTTCAGCGCCTGCGAGCATATTTCAGGAAGATATGTCGAAAGTTTTAAGCTGAAACATTCAAAAATAAAGCCGGAAATTATGAAGAACAAAAATTCCCATAAGCCTCAATGAGTGCGAATGAGGCAGATAGACAAATTATCACTCGCACTCACATTCACTCACTAAGCTTACGGCAAAATGAATTTCATAATTTATGGCTTTTAATTTTAAACCAATTTTGCTCGTTTTGGACTAAAAAAATCCATGACAATTTTTTGCAGGTGCTTATTGGACTTTGCGTTTTATCTATGGTTTCAGTTTAAAACGCCAAAAACACGACTTCTCTGAAAAGCGATTAGTGGCGGTATCCATCGGATTGGAATCTGGACAATTTTCGCCTGGAATCACCTTAAGGGTCTTGAATTAAAGAGTAAAAGTCTTGCAAATAAAAATAGACCCTTTAACTCAAAATAATCCTCTTTTGACGAGTACAAATTGATGGAAAGGAACAACCCCTGCCCGATAAATATACAGAAACATGCCGTCAAACTTTGAAACCAAAATTTCCCGGTTTTATCGGATTGTGTCTTCGAAAATAGCGGTACCGCTGAGGGTCGTTCAAATCGATACTTCTCCCTCACTTTGACTCGAAGGTTTCCTCTCTCCATTTTAAAGCAAAGTTGATCGAGCTATCCTTTAACTGCAGTAGGCGAGCGAGAAGTGGAAGCTGTCAAAAGTTTCAAAGAGGAGGAGAAAAAGGTCGATGGGCGAGATTTACCTACTGGAAGAGAGAAATAAGGATAAAAAAGAAACTTTTGCAGCTATATATTTAACAGTTCGGCGTGTTCCTTCACATTAAATACTTCTCAGTCCTAAAAAGCGTTCTCACCTCATTTTCATCAGGAGTGCTTGGGGAGGCTTTTGTGCTTGCCGACTATTCAGTGAAATAAGGTTTGTTGTTTACGAAGTTGCCAATTTCTTCAATATAAAATTTGGCTCTCTTTCTCTCTCTCTCTCTCTCTCTCTCTCTCTCTCTCTCTCTCTCTCTCTCTCTCTCTACTTAGGGGTTTTCTCTTTTTCTTTCTCTTTTTCACATTTTCTTATGTTTAGAGATGAGCCGTGGAGGCTCAAGTGTAAGAAAGGACTTTAAAGTCCTAACGTGACCTCCATGGCTAATTAATCCTATTTTATTGTTTTACTATTAGGATTAATGCAAATAACAAAAAAAAAAATTCAATCAATCTCTCTCTCTTTATCTCTCTTCCTTCATCTATAATATCACATGTAAGACAGGAATACAAAAAGAGAAAGAGGTCAAACTTCTATTCTGATCAAAAGAGGAGTCCTCACGGAAACTGCGTAATTTTTTACGCAATTTTTCAAGCCAAACCTAAACAATATTGGTCCCAGATTAACAAAGAAATCAAGCACCGAGATTTTAGAAAAATATTAGGCTCTGTAGGAGCTAGGAGCGTTTTATCATGTGTAATCAAACGCCCCCACATAGCCTAATAGGACCAGCATTGTTGACATTTGGCTTAAATAATTCAGTAAAAATTACGCAATTCCTGTTGGGACGCCCTTTTCGATTAATGCTATCAGACAAACAACGAGGCTCTTGCAAAATTTTGCTATAGGGGATTGAAGAGTTGATTCTTGCATAAAAACCTGTAAAAATGACGATGATTATACTAAAATATCACGAAATTCACTTTCAGAATCGGGTTTAATGGCGGAAAGACGCGGGTATCATGGGAGATTCCTATCTAAATTGAGACATATCTCTGTGTTTCCGCGTAGAGAAAGTGACATAATAGACAGGAATACCTATCCCATGATACCTGGGTTGAATTGCCATTACCATCTAGCCGTATTGTAGCAGCACAGAATATACTCTAATCAGAACGGAAACTCTAATTCATTTTGAAACATTCTTTACTTCGGGCCGCCATGTTCGAAAGTGAGTATCTTCGGCAATCTTCGGTAGATCTTCGGCAACTGGCCGAGTTGTGATTGGTTGTATAGCCTGAAAAAGCATGTCCGCCATCTTGAGAAGTGAGTAGGCACAGTTGCCAGTTTGTGCCAGTAAATTCCAAATCTTGTTTCCATTGGCTCTTATGGGAGTTTCCCTCCTGATTGTATTATTCTGTGGTAGCAGTTATGTGAGTTTATTACTGAATTGTAGACTTTCTTAGTGTGATTTTCGTGATTTTTGCTGGTCTTTACATAAGATTGGACTATTTATTTGCTTATAGCAAAAGTTTGCAAAAGCCCCATTATAAATCTTTTAAGTCGAATTCTCAATAAAGGACTAGTGACGCTATCTACTCAGACAGAATCTCTTTTCGGACGAGCAAGGAATGACCTTAATACTAACATGCACCAAATAACTATGTCGAGGGGCATATACTTACTGACAACAGCCATGATAATCTCCGCGTCCTGAAGCCGCACATCCCACAGTAAGGGCAGCACCTCATCTATAATCTGCGTCCGATCTAATCGATCAAGAATTTTGTGTACACATACTAGAATATTTATATCTATTTTAATATCACCAGCGTTTTTTTCGTAAACTAGTTTGAGTTTTGGCAGTACCATTCGGCGAATAGCCGTTTCGTCCAGGTAATTTGATACATTTGCAACCGCTACAAGCGCAGCAGTCTAGAGGACATGAGAAAAACATCAAGTTATAGGTACAAAGATAAAAAATCAAATATATTAGAATATGAGAAAATGAAAAAAAAAAAAAAAAAAAATTACATTGACTATGAGCGTCTTCTTTTATCCACCTGTTGTTTTTCCACCGTTAAGTCTCGGTTCTATTATATGACGTCATCAACCATGAACCACCTGCACCGGTGGATAAAAGAACGGGTTGGTTTAAGTTGGTTGTTTGTTCCGTTGGGTTCTGTTTTTGTTCAAATGAAATAATAATTAACAAATGAAACAACTAATTATTTTCAGTAAATATTGTTGTATTATACGGAAAACACACGTTACGATTACTGTTGAGACTCGAGATTTACGATTCGATCAATAACAGCGTACCGAATAGACCACACACACTACATTCATAATCTCGCTGGTGATTTAGCACGAACAACCGGGAATCACCCCCGCATTCGGCGGTGATTCTCGGTAGTTACCGGTTGCCACTTGGTGGATAAAAGAACGAGTTGCGGTTGACAAACACGGTTTCTATTATATGAAACCACCGGTGGATATAAGAACGGGTTGATTGAAGTTGGTTGAAATAATAGCAAATAATGGAACAACCGGTGGATAAAAGAAGACGCTTTGCACCTTAATTTAGCTATCAAGATTGCTACTACGTGCATGTGGTTAGATTTTTCTTCGTATCATCATCATCGTGTTTTAAATGCTATCTAGCTTTACATAAGGGACGTAACGTGCTATTGGGCAATGTTGTGTTGTGTCCCTCAAAACCCATGTAAAAGGTCGCATTCGAAGGGTCGAACACCTTATAGTTCGATCTCTTACTTCGATTTAAATGAACGAACTACAACGCTGCCAAATTGCACACTGCATACTACGCCATGCCATTGATTTAGACCCATCCGACACCCAATATTAAAAGAGAGAGAAAATAATTAGAGCCCCTCTTTCTCCTCTCTAAATTTCCATCCTTCCCTGCCAATTCTTCCACATTTTATAAACTTTTTTCTCCAAAGATTTTACCGAGCAAACCCGGCACGAACAAACCACAGAATCCTACAACCAGAACGGAAACTTAAACTCGTTTTGAAACATTTTTTACTTTGGGTAACTTCGGGTCCGCCGCGTTGGAAAGTGAGAATTTCCGACAATCTTCTTTTTTTTTACTGAATATATTTGCTTCCGTGAGAGCCTAAATCAGAAATGAATTCCGAAATGGCGCAACTTTCATAGTATAAAGGGACTCTTGTCGCACACTAACCTCTTTCCGTTAGCTGTTTCCAACGCATACCACTGACTCCCGCATGCACGAATTTACTCTTTGCTTCAAACGCAGCGCACCAAGTAAAAGATATAAAATGGGAAGAACTTATTTATCACTCCTTCTTTTATTTTGACTGAATATTTGATTATTCTCCCTTACCTGTACTTGAATTGTAGAACTTTCAAAAGCACTATACAACATTGGAAGGACCTCCGTTCGTATATCATCGCGGGGAGTCTTCTCCAAAATGATATGTAAATTTTCTAATAAAGTCACAGAAGCCTGGATTGTCTTTGGAATAGTGAACACATTCCTGAAGGCGCATACAATCAAAACAAAACAAAACAAGTCAGTATTATAACAACGAAAAATGTCTCATATACATATATCTTTAAAAGGGTGATAAGGGGAAGAGCTCTGAAATAATGTCTAAAACAGGCGTGCAACGTTGTCGGATTTCAGCCAATGCTCATAAAACATATTGACTTCGTTGTTTTAAGGACGAGCGGGAAATTTAATATCCAAAAATCTGATTGGCGAATACTTATATCATACGTGTGACTGGCAACTGATTGGTCAATTTTGAATTCCCTGATCCTCACTACAACATTCTATTATTATTCGCTGCGGTGTCGGTGAAGATTTGAAGTTCAGAACTAATTGGGGGTTTCCAAAAGCCGGAGTCAAGAAGACCATATTCAAAATTTGAAGAAGCTTCCAGTGAAAAATTTATTCCGGCCAATCAGAGACGTTGTGTATTATTGTCTTCAGAGTCGCTATATAAACACAAAGAGAGTTAAGACAAGGGAAACCATGGGTGACGCCAGTAGATGCGTTTTCGCACATTATTCGTTTGAGTTTATTCTGAGGGCCGTTGTTGTGTTTTGGTCCAATGCAAAGATAACAGTGCCGCAGAGTTTCTGGCGGTGTAATCTTTCACTACACCTTTGCTGATAGACATTCTTGAGATGCATCATGATTAAAATTAACAGGTTTATCGATAGTTAACTCGCTTGTAAAACATCGGGGAACCTCTGTTGAGAATATGAATAAACAAACCGCTTTAGTAAATAAATGTGCAATAATAATGCATCCAATGGCGACGCCCGGAGAGCCTAAAACTCGTTGACCAGAGAGAGATTGCAGCAGTTGCGACCACCCTCTTTGTCTTAAATCTCTACATTTATAGGGCATAGCCGTAGCCAGGATATTGTCTTTCTCTCTCTTAGCCCATTTGAATGCATGCGTTAGAAAAGGATGGATATAGGGGCTGTCACGTGACTTCAGCCCCTGTTTCTGTCCTTTTCTAACACATGCAATCAAATGGGCTAATAGAGAGAAAGACAATATTCTGGCTACGGCTATGATATAGGGACTCTAGTTACCTGTCATCGTTGATGTACGCTTTTCGTCATCATACGTAAAGGGCACAGTATACTTATCTACACAGTAGCGAAACTCAGTGTTAGAGAATCGGCAAATGCCCCCCCCCCCCCCCCCGGTGGTCTGAAGGTTGAACTAACATCTTCAGTTTGGTTTGCATTGGATGCGACGGTAGCGCACCATAGTAGTAGGAAGGTTACAACTCAATTTTCCCATTTGATTACATTAAGCGAATTTTCGCGATCGAATATCATTCACCGTCGTATGATATTCGATGGATTTGCATTTTATTTTGATGATATTCGATTGTTTCGTTGGTCTCACCGGAGACCGTTGAATTACAACAATTGAAAATTTCGAATTCATCTCCGGAGGAAGATTCGATTTCGAATTGTTGCAACCGGTGTCAGAAATCTCATCTTCTATCCTTTTTGACTCTTTCGCCACGATAATTTCAGAAATGACGAACTTCTCGAATTAAGTTTACTGTACAGACCATGCTTAGAAGTCATTTTCCTGTATGGGACAAACATAATTTTAGCTTCGAAAACGCTGGTTTTTTTTGGTTAAAAATGACCTTGTCATTCAAAGCTGATTCAGAGGTTATGTTATGGAATATTACTATCGCAGTTTTCATTTTAACGACAGTATCATTCAGAAGTTCATTCTCGACTCTCATTGGCTAGATTTTTCACCGATCAGCGGCATCAGTTAGCAATCATCAATTCTTGAAGTGAATGATATTCGATCGCTAAAATTTGCGTATTGAAAAACGACATTCGCCACCTCTTCCCTATAGAGTTTCGCTACTGTATAGCTGAGTATATACTGTGGTAAAGGGTGCATAACGTCCGAGGTTCGACTGGTGAATCGGTGTCATTCATCGTTGCCGAACAAACAGTTCGGGCGAAATGAATAACCGTTGCGTTGGTGCGGATGAAAACTCTTTACCCAAACTGAATAATAAAATTAGTTTTCAGAGAAGGGTAGATGTATATCAATACGTAATCTGTACATGAAACTACCCTTTCCACGTATCACTATGCGCAAGTTTGATATCATTGGTGCTTTTCTTCCTCATCTCTTTTAAATTAAAAATATCCCAAATTATGAATTGAATCCTCAGCACAAACATGATATATGATGCGACATCGATGTGTACGCGCCGTTCTCATCATTTTCGGCTTAAGAGAGCGTTATTTCCTAGAGCGGGAATCTGCGCATCAAACCCGGAAAACCTTCTCTTGCGGTAACACATCAAATTAATGTCAAGTCGGAAAACTGAGACGCGCAGATTAAACTTCGAGGAAATCCTGTTCCGTCTCGTTATCTCATATGTTTCATAACATAACCTAACCATTCGCTGCCGAATCAAATTGAAACACCCGAGTGGCGCCCTGAAATCACTCTACCAATTAATCAAAAACAATGATTCTCGAAAAAAGCGTTTATGCTGAACATACTAAAAGTTGACTTTCTTCCAACTTAATTCATCTCGAGGGTCTAAAAAAGGTTTTTTTTTTGGAAAGTTTTAGCGTCCTTTTTCGCCTCGCCTGGTATTTAGGACCCCGCTAGTTCAAAACTAGGCTTCACTGACCCACTGTGTGTTGTTCTATTTTTTAATAAACCGATATATGAATAAAATAATTTGATGTAATATACCAAACCGTTTTCAATCTTTCGTTTTTTGGAACATACTTTCTGAGGATTAGTTCATACAAGCCCAGCTCTTACATATCCTCTTCCTCAAAGTAGAGCTACTATACCACAACGGAATGGAGATAATATTCACTATTCTTCCTAGTTTGATCTTACTATACCTTTCATTGATGGTATGTAATGAAATAATTCTTCTTATACACGATAATCGGTCGAGTTATTCTATCTTAAAAGAGCTGAGTCTACCTTTCATGCGTTAAAGAAAAAAAAAAAAAAAGAAAAAAAAAAAAATTATTCGGAAGAAGAAATTCATAATTTTCCTTCTTTTCGAAACGCTGGAAAAATCAAGAGAGCTCACCTAGGGCAGTCGACAAGCAATGTTGCTAGATTTTTTCAAAAATGACCAACTTTCAGTATGGCGTCGTTGCGTATAATTTGGCCACGCTGTATTATTGCGCCTATTTAAACACATGATAAATATCGATCTTAGGGAGTACAATGTGCACCTCTAATAGTTTGACTCTTTTCATGCGTTTAAATGGACAAAAAAATTTAGTTGCCAGATTGCTCGTGATGCTACTGCCAACTTTTGCACCGAGTTAAATGAGAAAAGTCGGTTAGGTTAGGTTATTTAGTTAACTATATGTGTAGAAATTACTGATGTAAGTACGTATAATCTTTGCTTCAACTGGTAGAATCATCAACGGATTTTAAGATGCCATTAAATATCAGCAAAATGGCAGCTCTGAAACTACTTTCAGACATTCTCTCTCCTGTTGTGTTAACTCTGTCAGGCGACTCCCTTTAATTTGGAGAGAGGTTTCGCATTTATAAATCAAACACTAGCTCTAAGTCGGAGCCACTGATACGTGCTCTCACTACAGTGAAATTGTCATGATGTTACAACTAAAATAATTTGACATGCTCGATTTGCACTGATGAAAAAAACAAGTCAAATACAAGTCCCCCAATCTCATTGATGACTTTGATACGCGTAAACAAGAATGCCATTGTATAAGCATTGTTGCCAAGTCTAAGAGTTCGCATATTCTCCATTCGCGAAACTGCGTGGTGAAGGGGTGATGCTTCATTTTAATCTTCCGTATTAATCCCATTGGAAAAAAAATCAATCAGTTAACCCTTTTCATGATCTCAACATGTTTTGCTCTTTGGAAGTTCCAAAAGACGGTCTATCCGGCCCCTCCGGATAGACCCTTTCCGAATCTTCCCAGCCCATCTGGATCAGGCTCTTTTCTCGAGAACAGCTGGTTATTAATAATTTTTGAAATTGGAAATTCATATTGGGCATTGCCGCCTAATTTTTCCTTTTCGATGTTTTTAAACGCACCCGCCACTTTCTCGAAGCTCACCTGGGAGAGAGAACAAGAGGGGAGAGGGTCGGAAAAATTTTCTTCTAAAAACGCTCTATTGAGGTAACAAAGCACGTAAGTATTCGGAAGAGAGGGACAGTATCCGACATTTTTTTCGGAGCAAACTAAAAATGTTTTGAAGATGCAAATTAACGGATTTCAATCAATGCTAGGTTTTACTCCCACTCAAAATATCTTGGGAACCCTTCTCCCAAAATTTCGGGGTTTATGCCCTTTGAGTAAAAATTTGTTGGCATCAAAGTATGGCTATTCAGTGATACATTGATTGAAAGGTCTTTAACCTAAAATAAATAGCTAGTGTAAGAGATAAATAGAGACCCAGCACAAAGCTCGCGACAGGTGTCCACTTTTCTGACTCAATTTTGGTCAGAACCCATCGAAACGACAGTCAACATTAGTATTAGCCTACTGTTGACTGATGAGCCAAAACCTGTTTCCGTTTCCGGAACCGCGGACCAATCACAGCCTTTCGTTGAGCTTCACCATTCAACAGTTGGCTGTGTTTATCGTGCGCACTATATAAACTCGCCTCTCTTCTCTAACACGGGAAACATACGGTGTGGTGTGCTGGGTCTCTATTTGCCTCTGGTTAATGTGGACTTTTCATGAATCCTCGGAAAGCATAAGCCGAGGTCTCGGGTTACTCGCAGCATATTTAAAACTTTCATCGTCGTATAAAAACTCTGCCTGCGGGCCGATCATTTACTTCATCGTTAAACCGATCGTCAAGACTGTCTACGAGTGATGCTATTGGTCGAATATTATAAAACTTAGATGTTGCTATGGTAACCATCGTTATAGTGTCCGTTTTTTAAAGGTTACTCATGAATAGCCTTTATAAAAAGAGACTCACAACGATGGTTACCATAGCAACAGCCAAGTTTTACAATTTTTGACCAATAGCATCATTCGTAGACAGATTTAACGATCGGTTTAACGATAAAGTAAATGATCGGCCCGCTGATTGGTATCACGAGAAGGTTGAGTGTTTTACTATACCTTCGAATAACCAATCATATTGTTTTCATACGCTTTACATGCATGAGAGCAAAAACAGCAGTCGATTAGCTAAAATGTGGCAACACTTGATCGTAGATCGAAAAAGAGAGATGCATTTACCGGAAGGCAGGTAGAATGGTATTTTCGTACTCTTCAACCGAACACTCTTGGATGAGAACTAAAATTGGATGCAGGACAGACGCAAGGGACTCTTGAGTCTTCATCTCGGCGTACAGACACGGCCAAACGTGTTGCAACCACAGTTTCTGAAAAAAAGGGCACAGAGAGGAGAGTAAGAGAGAGAACGAGTGAGTAAACGAGAGTGGGCGAGACAGAGATGGAGTGAAAAATATAAGGGAGGCGGAAAAGACGTCACGCGGTTGGCGTTCAAAGAGGATACAGCTCCCCTTCAACCATCCCCCTCCCCCACCCCGATTCACACCATCCATACCTGAACATATCGCGACGTCAGGTCACGTACAGGATATAGCCTTCGAGCGCCAAATACCCCTACGTACCTACACAGCGTAATGAAAACATTGGAGATTTTGGACATAAGCAGACTACAAAGTTTATCGACTGTTTTAGTAAAACGATATATCGTATCGATCGGCGTCCGGGGACCTCTGTCCTCTCTCCTCTGGCTCCCATATATGCTCCTTAGTGTAAATTGAATGACATTTATCAAATTCACCAATGCACCATGGTCTAAGATCGAAGAAAAAAGGCCAACAATCAGTGAAAATGGAGCTGTTGCAAACTTTTGCTACAGGCTTATTGATAGTTGAATATGGGGTAATACCCTTTAAAAATAACGATTAGCGCACTAAAAAATCACGAAATCCACTCCTAAACTCACAAAATGCTTTTAAACGCGAGACTGTAATGGCGGCCGAGGCCGCGGTTTTCTTATGGCAATTGTGTGCTTCTTCCTCTTCTTGTGTGGTGTTGCGAGACTACCTCCTGTAGATGGCGCTGATTGAAGATAGGGAAACCCAATGCAAACCGCGGCCCCATCCGCCATTACGGTCTCGCGTTTAAAAGCATTTTGTGAGTTTAGGAGTGGATTTCGTGATTTTTTAGTGCGCTTATCGTTATTTTTATAGGGTATTACCCCTTAATCAACTATTAATAAGCCTGTAGCAAAAGTTTGCAACAGCTCCATTGCACGCTACGCATCTGAACTGAGCACTATATCAGGTCTCTGGCCTTCATTTACTGTATCTTCGATCTTCCTCAAGATTTTGAAAATCTACGAGTATTTTTAAGTTACATCATTTTGCTAGCGCGAATTATTATTCCAGTTATTGCATCCCAGTGATGGCTCTAATTGCTATTTGGCTTCCACATCTTTTTGCCATTTGAACCTATGCAAAAGTATCGATTTCCCAGAAACTCAGTGAATTTTCCGAAGATCGATTATTTTACAAATGTTTTAATGGAGAGAATTCTTTGTTGCCACGTTTCATGAGCCACCAATGTTAAATTATAAAACTGGATGAATGATTACTTACTCTTGGTATGGACGGCAGAATATCTTTTAATGTGGTCCTGTAAAATTGATTTTTTTGGGCAGGGTCCTTCATATTGACAACATCTAAAAATTGCAGAGCTTGAACAGCTGGATCGCTGAAAAAAATCAAGAAGAAAAAAAGACACATCAAAATGAGAGCTGGAATTTAAAAATAGTAGTGGATTCCTCGCCCGTTTTAGTTGACTTGATTTGTTATTAAATTGCAAACTACAGAATGAACAACTCAAGTATTGATGTCTAAAAACGATTTCGTACTTTTTTCGTCTAGTTTGATAAATTCCAGAATCCACTAAAAGGTTTTTTGGGAGTCAATTTGGCAATTTGAGTTTTTAGAACCAAAAAGAATTTAATTTGGTTTTATACGTTACTATTTCTTCTGGTTCATCATTTAATTTTCGTTTTAAGTAGATTCCAGGAATCTACTTATTGCAGAGGGTGCGATGTTGGATTTTTCGGGAAATTTTATCAAATGAGCACGTTTCATGGTCCCCTGAGTGAGAAAATACCACTCGTTGAAAATTGTATATATATATATATATATATATATATATATATATATATATATATATATATATATATCTTTATATGTATGTTTCAGCCAGTTTTACCGTTTTTATGTCCCACGATCCTGTTCGTAATTTTTGGTTTTTATTTTTGAAATTTGTCTCAACTATTCGTTGGGTTTAATTCTTGGATGAGTTCGAAGATGGTGTAAATCCGACAGTTAGTTTTCGCGTTATGGGCCGTGTTTGAGTCGTAAAATGTGTTTTTGAGGTTTATTTTTAGGAGTGTTTGTATTGAGTGTTTTTTTTGGGGAAATTTATGTTGGCCGTTTTGTTACGCAACTTTTTTACTCGAGTCATTTTTTCGTGTTTTGCGTTGTAAGCGAGTTATAGTGATGTGTTTTTCGGGTTTTTTGGCAGTGTTTTTATATGAAGAAATTGTTTTTTTGTATCGTAAATTTTAGTATATATCGTGGAGGATGTTTTTAGGTCATATGCTCCATTTCTTAAATTTTCCTTGTGTTTTACGTGTTTTACGAGCTATTTAGTTTCTTATGGGATTTTACAAGTGAAAGACAAGGATGGTGTACTGGTATAATTGCTCTTTCTTTGTTTTACACGTACACTGTTGCTTAGGTACGTTATTTATTTATTTTCTTGTTTTATCAGCTGCTGTTATTCAGATTTATGCCTCATTAGCGTTACAAAGATTACACATTTTTCTATCTTGGTACTATAATCTTTTTCTCATGGGCATTTTTATTTAAATGATGAACAGCTGATAAAAAAAAAAAAAAAAAAAAAAAAAAAAAAAAAAAAAAAAAAAAAAAATTGAATAATTCAAATAAAATCATAACATAACCTATTTATTGAAATTTGTGAAAAACTAATATAACCTAGCTTTTATTTCTCACTTGCATTGTAAAGATTACACATTTCTCTAATGGTAATATAATCTTTTTCAATTCTTTTTAATATTTGGATTTTGAGCAGCTGATTAAATAAAAAAGAAAAATTCAGAGAAAAATTCAACAAAAATTATAAACTATATTTAAATTTGTGAAAAAATTATTTAACCAAGCATGGAATCTACTTCGTCTTACCGGCCTGCCGGGAGGCATTTTTTAAGAAGCAAACAAAGCAATTTATTTCACCGGGTCCTTTTCTTTTTCCATGGCATCAAAGTGTTCCATTGAATTCTAAATTTTTATCAACAATTGACGACAAGGGGCCGGAGGTGAGGGCACTCTAAAAGCTTTGTTTCTGAAATTCACTTGCATTGATGTGAGCAATCCACAACACTGGGAGTTCAAGAATATGTTATTTTACAATTAATTTTTAAATTAAGAGGATAATCAGCAACCGTCTGTCATGTTTTGAGGTATGAAGGGAATTGATTCACCAATGCTGAAACTTCATCCCAATGCTCCGGGGTTTTACTATGCGTTATTGCACAAGCTCCAAAATGAATTTGTATTTTAAAATGATTCAAGAGAGCTTACAACAAAAACCAAAAAAATTTCCTTTAAAGGGATGCTTCACCACCGGACATTTTGGGTTATAAAACAATTAAATTGGTAAACATGAAAGTGATGATTATTGTTGCTCGTGGTAAAACCAAGTACTTTTGACGTAGTAATTTTATGGAGAATATACTGTTTGAGTCTCGAAGGCATACAATATTGTCGGGATATCATTTTTCCCCATTTTGATTTCATGACCCGTATAATTATCTGAAATCCTTTCAGCAAGGCAGAGAGGACGTGCTTTCAGAATTTAAACGTACGGTTTTTTTTTTTTTTTTTTTTTTTTTTTTTTTTTTTGAGAGATGGAATTGAAAAAATGTCAACCGTAAGCACTTACCTAAAATAAGTTATTAAAGATAGTAGCTGAGCAGTTGGCCTTTGCCTCGCGTCTCTATTCACCAGTCTAGACGCAGCCTCTTGGAGAGGTATCGGGACCCTAGGCATTATTTCAGCGATTTGTTCTTCTAACTGTAAACAAATGAATGTTTGCAATGCATAAAATGAGATGCCAAAACAGAAGCAGTATTAAAGCAGTATTTAAATAGAGTCCCTCGAAGGAAATTTGGTTCGGGAATACTGACAAGAGCTCAAATAGTTCTGATTGGTAGTAAGTTTTAGGTTTTTATGCGAGCAAAAATCGAAGACATCGAATGCTCCACGTAAAAAAATCGATGAGGGGTAAGAGGAGAAGTGGAACGCATGGGAACAGACCGGAATGCCGGCAAATCCACCTGTCCACCGCTGGTCTACCGTCCACTTAACCTTCAAATTCGTTCACGCGGTCGACTCCTTTTTAATGCATAAAACGTCGTGTCGCTGTCGGTATTCCCTAATAAAATGTCTATCAAAAAACACGATACTTAAAATGGGTACCGTCAGCTGTGTGTTAACGAATAGATAACTATTCGTACGTGATTGTACCGTTTTAGTGTACCCTAAAAATGAAGGCGCATCTATAAGGTTAAGACACATTTTCCCGATCGAATTGCGAAATCCTTCGAGGGAGAGTGTTTGAATCGTATACTAGGATATGCGAGTGTACACCAACATTACGGTTAAAAGGTAGAGATGTCGACACAAAAATGTTTAAGAAAAAAAGTCCAAACTCTTGTTCGTTTTTTTTTTTTTACTATCGTATCGTATTGTAGCGTATAGAGTCAATTTCAAGCTTATGGGAAGCGACCGTGCATTTATGACACTTTCTCATATAACCTAATGTGTGTCCATCTAACAATTAAGTTAATGTCATTTCTAGCACATTTAATCAGATATCTAGCAGTGGGGTAGCGTGCAATTTGGCAACGTTGCAGTTTCTCCATTTAACCTCATGAAAAAGATCGAGATATTGGGTGTTCGGTGAACACCTTCGCATTCGACCTTTTACATGGGTTTAAATGGACACAACACGACGTTGCCAAATCGCACGCTACGCCACTCATCTTAGTGATGCTCAAAACTAATTACTCAAAACAATAATTCAGATGTCAGAAAGCACTTCTACGAAATTGGTAATTTTCAATCTGATTGCAGATTAAGTTGATTTCTTTATTACACGTTCTCCACACTGGTCGATTCTGATCTTGACTTAGCAAAAAAAAAAAAAAAAAAAAAAAAAAAAAAAAAAAAACTTACGCCACATCTGAAGTTGTAAGATATCTCTCTGAGTATTTGGAGGGGTTGCCGGGGAGTGATGACCAAAGATTTTAGATCAAGGCCACGGGCAAGACGGACGTCATGACTTGTATATTTCAAATTATTTACAATCCGCGAGTTAACCGATCGTGAATTAACGATGAATCATTTACACTAGACTAGATCGTAGCTATTTTGTGTGTGTACTGTGTGAGAGAAAGAGAAGGCGAGGAAAAAACGAGAGAGAAACGAGAAGAGAAATGACAAATGAGATGACAGTAAAAGAGAGCTTTCAATTTGCGGGTGCGGAAAATTCAAAATCACGAATGAATCGTCGGGTGAAAAAAATTAGCGGTCTGCATAGACTTCGACCGAAATGCGCGCCTGTCTCAACTCCGATAGCTTCGTTATTTATGAATATAAAACGCAATGTGATTAATATAAATGATTTTTTGAGTTGATTTCCTATTTTTTTCAGGGGCGAACGAATTCACTATACTTTACTTTACTCACTATCCGATTTTACTGGATTGTTATCACACTGATACTGAGTTGCAAAATTTAAGAGCTCTCCAGAGAAGTACACAATGAAGTTTGGTAAACAGGTTTTCATCATTGAAGAGTGCTGTTGCAGTGAAATGGATCATTATTGTTATCATTATAAATCTTTTTATTTTATATACAGTTTGCTTCACATTAACCTTTAACGAAAATGAAATCCAATGGATCTGTTGCAAACTTTTGCAAGTAGTATGGAAGGTTAGTTTCTCCGTAAAATAACTCAAAAAGAATGCTGAGAACACCATATTACTCCAAAATTCACTCAACAGATCGTCAAATGCGTCTAACAAAATTACAAGATGGCGGTTGAAAGAGTGGGTGTCAATGGGATGGAGGAGTCTCATCTAATGGAGCAGTTGCAAGGGTCTGAAATATTGTGTTTTTTTTTTATCAAGAAAATGATAGTACTTGATGAGCTGAAAACAACGGTGCTTTTGGTTTTTTTCTAAGTGTCGCGGTTTTGGAGATACACAGTGTAATGTTGTAAAAAAACGTGTGCGTAGTGACGTCACTACGCGAAATTCCCATTTAAAACAATGTATTTTGGCCCCAAATCTCATCTCCGGAACAATGAGACTTAATTAGAAACCAAAGGCATATTTGTTCTCAGTACATCAAGCACTATCATTTTCTTAAAAAAAAAAAAACAAAAAAACAAAAAAAAAAACAAAAAACAAAAAACAAAAAAAAACAAAAAAACAAAATTTCAGACCCTTGCAACTGTCCCATCGCAGCTTTCTATTCTGAGAAAAGTGATCCATCATAGAGAAAGCTGAAGTTAAATGGGACTCCCTCATTAGTTGTCACCCGCTCGAATTAAACCGCCATCTTTGAATTTTGCAAAGCGTCTTTCTTGAGTTTTGTAAATGGATTTGGGAGCTTTCTAATGCTCTCAACGTTATTTTCAAGTGTATTCATACGCAAGAATCGACCCTCCATAACTCTATAGCAAAATTTTGCTGCAGACTCATTGTCCAAACAGCTAGCAGCTGCACAGCGAAACTCAGTGTAACGTTAAGAGTGCCTTCAATCATTCGGGTATGCAAAACCGGAACAGTCAAGTACGAATAGTTAACTATCCAAGCAGCGTTCTTACCAGGGAGCTGATTCTGCTCTTTTGGACGAGATGAGACGAGATAGCGGGAATCGATCATTTCCATTATGGTTTAAACGGCGTCATGTGACAGATTTCGAGTCATTCGGTCCGGAATGAACGACTCGAACGACTTCAAAATTGTCACGTGACATACGTATTAATTGTCACGTAAACCAATGAGAATGATCGATTCCCGCTATCTTCTTTCATCTCATCCAAAAGCGCAGAATCAGCCCCCAGTACAGCTTTAACTACGAGATTTATCCCCTGCCGTCTTGAATTTCAGTATAATGGAAACCACATTTCTAAAGAATGAGTCTTCATTTTCTACAAGGTTAACGAGGACGGTATAGTCGCGTACGAATATTAAACTCATTTTCAATACGCAGCTAACGCTATCTGATTTAACCCATTCATACCTGGAGTCAATTCCAACGGACATTTGAATAACATGTAGTCTAATGGAAAACAAAAAAAAACAATATGCGCATCAATTTTAGATGAGGAAACAGCGCTGAGATCAACAATTTTAGTCAAAAATCCGTTCCTGGAAAAAAGGATTTTCAGGTCTGAAAGGGTTAAATACTGCTCCCGAAAACTCGTGTAGTTCGATTCATGGAAACCAAGTTTCTTTGTCATGAGATTGTACCAAACCAAACAAAATCAAACAAAAAACCATAGAAAAGCTGATAATTAGTAAGAACTATATTACTGCACCAATAATGGTAAAAAAAAGGTAGTCTAAACCCTATGAAAAGGTAGAAGGTCATATGGCTGACCCTACTAAATTTTATCTTCGAAATATGGTTTCGAACGGGCACTTTTGATCGTGCAGTCATCATAATATTTATGAGATACGGGAAGCCCTTTTCAAGTTCTCGGGTGGGGAGGGGGGTATCTCTATACACGGTTGCAGCCAAATCAAAGTTTGCGTCCCGGTTCGAGTTTTTAAAAATCAGTCCCTCTCTGTTATGCATATTGCACATCACACAGGGGCTTCTATATCTCACTCTTCTACAGATTCTATTTTAATTCAAAACGTACATGCTTATTGAACTCATTCACACTCTTTAGAATGGCTGTCATATCCATGATACTGACCTACGCGCCCTTTTCCGGTTTGACAACAGAGCATTCAAGATTTTCTCGCTCGAGGGATGAATGAGATCGGAAGATCATGTGACAGGGTCTTGTCGGAGAATCTCAGTCATTTCATTTGTTACGTGGGTACATAAAAGCAGATCCCTTTTGGCGCGTATAATTCTCCCCTCCCCTCATCTCATCTCACGCCCGTGCCGTACTGTTCTTAACGAAGGGATGCGCACGCCGCTCGTTCTGCGCGCTGCCATGCCATGCCGGTGATACATTTATGAACTGGAAATGGGGGGGGGTTCCGGGTGGAGGGGGAGGGGGAAGGGGGAAGGGTGAAGGGGGAAGGGGAAGGGGGGAGGGGGAAGGGGGGAGGGGGAAGGGGGAGGATCATTGCTTGCTGAGACGATGTAGGAGGAGAAGAGAAAAAGAAAGATAGAGAGATGAAGAGAAAGAGAGAGAAATAAAGAGGAAGGAAGAGAGGAAGAGACAGAGAGTGAGAGAGAAATAAATAGAAAGAGAGAAAGAGAGGGAGAGAGAGGGAGTTAGAGAGAGGGAGTGAGAAGGAGGGAGAGAGAGGGAGAGAGAGAGAGGGGGAGAGAGAGAAAGAGAGAACGAGAGAGAAATAGGGAAAGAAAAAGAGAGGAAGAGAGGGAGAGAGAGACCGCGAGAGAAAGATGGAGAGAGAAAGAGTTCGAACTGAATCGTGACTAATTGCGGAGATATTTTTTTAAGGACGTAGGCTACGACTGCTACCGAACTCCACTGTGAAAAGGGTTGTGGGTGCGGTGAAAAAGGGAAAATCTCTCCATTATTTCTCTCATTTCTCTCGTACATAAGCGGTTTTTAACGAGTTATTCAGAAGGCCGTCATCATTTCGGTCTATCGCTATTCTCGGAGTTCTCTCTCTTATCTCCCTTCTTTCTCTTTCTCTCTTTCTCTCTTTTTCTCTTTCACTCTTTCTCTCTATGTCTCTATCTCTTTCACTCCTCCTTTTCCCTCAACCTTTTCCTGCTTTTCTCTCTCACCCATACTCTCTCTCTCTCTCTCTCTCTCTCTCTCTCTCTCTCTCTCTCTCTCTCTTTCTCCCCCTTCTTTCACATCCATCTCACTCTCTCTCCTCTCCCACTTCTCTCTCATCCTCATTTCCCCCTTTCTTTCTCTTGTCTTTACATTTCAATCTAACCATTTATTTCATGCTTATGCATAGCCCATTCATTTTTTACTACGAAGTAACGTCCTTACCGACTAAGATTTTCTCACTGAAACTTATCTTTTTACATTTCAAGTTTATCTTACAATTTGTTTATTATTTTTTCTTCTTTTCATTTTGTTTTACAGGGGAGAAAAAGAATGTAAATGAGGGGAAAATCATGTATACCTACCAGAATAACTCATGCAAGGTGGAAATAACAAGACTTTCGCAACATTTTCTAGCTCTCGTGCAACCCGCTAAGCCATTAGTGTGTATGTGTTGCTGGGAAAATTTACAAACTAAATCACGGTGCCATGAAATGCCGAGATCTCGAGCTATTAATTTTTTTTTTAAAACATCAAAGGAACATTCTAACGCGAAAACCAATTGGCTTTAAGGGCTGAAAATTAACAGAAAGTAGTTTCTAATGGTCTTTAACACATTTCTATAAAGTTTCGTTAGAAAATACGCCTAGCCTAAATCCAGAAGTCGTTATTCTGCGTTATTCCTTTGAAGCCTTTTTCGAAATATTCACAAGTTTTTCCTTTTTCTAAACCCTGTATATACATCATGTTTACCTGTATCAACCACTGTGAACCTCATTTTGTATGCGCCCTTTTCCTCTTTCAAACTTGCTTTTTGGATCAAACGTCGATTGGTTTTCTCGCTGTGCAAATATAAAGAGTACTCTAGCCCCTTTCGCAGATGTGTATTTTTATACCTTAAGGAATTATTCGATTCCGTACCGTCTCTGCTGAAATTCGACACGATGATGGGTACGCCGCGCCGCTCGGCGAGGGATGGGAGTTGCACTGAGCAGAGTTCGCCTGTTTGCCACATCTAATCGCGATTTGTCAACATCGTCTAGTTCTGAGAGTCGACTGACTTTTCACCCGAGGGAATATAAGCTGTTACCATAAATGCTGAAATCGCAGGATTCGCGAATTACTGTAAATCGATGATCAGGTTTCAATTGGCCGGTTCAGTGTCGTATCTGCCACACCAAAATGATAAACCATTTGATAAATTGCAGAGTGTAAAATGTAAGGTTTTGGGTTATTTTTGGGGGGTTTTGAGGGGGGATGATTTTTTTTCAATTTTGTGTGTGTTGAGAGTAGCTGAATTTGCAGAAGTAGGTAAAAACTGTTCACATCATGGGCGCCCGCAGAAAAATTTCCAAGGGGGGCAAAATTTTTGAACCCCAATGGAAGGTCAAGGGGGACCCCCCCCCCCCCCTAGGAAAAAGGGAAGACCTTTTTTTTTTTTTTTCTTCCTCATACAAATAGTGTACAATTATGAAGCCATTTTAGGTGTATCCGAATAGTGTAATAATAATTTTGACGTGTTAGATATTATGAAAAACGGACAACAGATGATAATAATGGTAAGTAAATGTATGATTCTACTATTCCTTGCAAAAAGTGAGTTAAAATTACAACATAAACTAATAATAAAGTTCGTCAACTATATTACTCCTTAGATTCACATTTCATTTTCTTTCGGTCCTTTAATTTTTCTTCGCGAAATTTTGACTGTTTTGAATTCCAGGGGGGGGGGGCAAGTGCCCCCTTGCCCCCCTTGCCCCCTTGCCCCCCTTGCCCCCCTTGCCCCCCTTGCCCCCCTTGCCCCCCTTGCCCCCTTGCCCCCCTTGCCCCCCTTGCCCCCCCCCCCCCCGCCCCCTCCCCCCTGCGGGCGCCCATGGTTCACATATTTGAAAAGGACGTAAAAAAACGAAGAACTTTGATGAGGTTTTTTCCGTCCGATCGATATATCTCGAGATAATCGATCTCAAAGTTACAAGTTGCGCCTGCACTGCGCCACTGCGTTCAAGACATCCAGCGTACATAACTCGGACACATCTTGTGAACTTTGCGATCGATTATCTTGAGATCTATCGATCGGACGGACAAAACCAATCACATCAAAGTTTTTTTTAACGTTCTTTTCAAATATGCGCACAGTTTTTACCTATATCGACAAATTCAGCAACTTTTAACACACACAAAATTGAATAAAAATTACCCCCCAAAACCCTCCAAAAACTGACCCAAAACTGATTTGACCCAAAAAATGAAAAAAAAAAAAAAAAAAACGCAAAAAAATACCTCTAGAACTCAATTTTCAAGGAAATCGGTGCAAATTCCTACGAGATATACGAGAAATTCGATTTTCAGAGGGGAACTTGGGGGGGGGGGAGGCTATATCTCGGGGACCCTGCGAGAACTCCAACTAATATTTTCACCGAAGTATTAGGTCATCATAAGGTATCATTTGAGACATGTTTCGAAAAGATCCGTGATGTGTACCCCCAAAAGGGGCAAACCAACGAGCTATACATTTATCTAGAGTGGCAGTTTAATAGGTAACCTGCGTAACCACAGTGGGAGATTTTTAGGTTAGGTTTAAGCGAGTAATTTGTCCATTTGATTCCGTGTATTTTGGTGCAGCGCGACGCACAATGGATCAAAGCATGTTTCGGTCCATTGTGCGGTGACGCCGCACCAAAATACACGGAAACAAATGGACAAATTACTCGCTTAAACCTAACCTAAAAATCCCCCATGGTGGTTACGCAGGTTACCCATTAAACCGCCATTCTAGATAAATGTACAGCTCATTGGGGGCAAACTTTATACCGTCGCTCTTTACTTTCTGATTTTTGGCCACTTTTTGACGATCTCAAACTAAAGTGCATTCTTAAACCCAAACTACGCTTTTCTATGGTCGCAAAATCAAAGGAAAACATTAGGTAAATATGAAAAAATCTCTCTAGTTTACGTTTTCTTCTAGAAACACGCGCAGAAGGAAGAAACTCTATGTTGCCAGATCTGAGGTTAAAAACCGCATATTTAACAATGAGCCTTATGGGAAAAATCCAGCCTAAAGCCGTATAACTGACAACACCGAAGAAACTTGAAATGATGACTTGAAAATACGGAATCTCGTTTGTAAAGCGATCATTTTGAAATAGACAGAGACAAGACTGAAGTCACCGAAGAGATCAAGAAACTACTGGTGAGACTCAGAGAGAGTAAAAATAATTAGATGTTATACCAACATTATGAACACTCTCAATGTATTCAAACGGAGGGGAGCAGATAAATAAAAAAAAAAAAAAGTAAAAAGTTTTCAATCTTCTGTACGTTCCAGTTTAGTTGCGGGAGTGTATCATGTTTCTTGAGAAGGGAGAAGAAACTACGGCGAAGAATTTAACAACCCGGTATATTCTCTCACAACGTTGCCAGTTGGAAACTTTTTAAAAACTTTGTCATTGAAAAAAAATCCGTTCTTATGATTTTTACAATTTGAATCACGCTTTTAGAAGACGCTTTGACGCACCCAGCTTCATACACTGGTCGATCTCAAAAAATGCAATACAATTTATGGGTCGTTAAATAAATTTGTCTTTCTCTTTTTTACTCCATTTAAACTTGTCTTTTATAAATGGACGTAAAGGACGTATGGATA